>JAQGAH010001250.1:0-16491 GCA_034696885.1 Lepidocyrtus paradoxus
CTAATTATTATGATTTTCCCAGGAATTTTTCCACACACAGTAAGTGGAACATATGTAATGACACATGATGATGATGATGACTATATTTTGTGAAGTTATTTTGGGGTGCAAATATATGGTATGGTAGGAAGGAGAGTAATCTCACAGTCATTTATATTTTCATACCCTTATCTTAGTTAAATATTACTGTTATCAGTTTATCCTGTTTAAGCTGGATAAGACAGTGTTTAGCTGTCTCCTGCAAATGTCCTGTCCATAATATTTGGAAGGGTTACAGAATTCACGCCAGAACAGTATAATTAAATGAGCCTTTTAACTTTAAAGGAAAATGGAATGAAATTAAATGGTCCAGTATTCGGAAATGGGTGAAAATGAAAGGGTTTTTGAAAGGGAAATTATCAGATGAGAAGGAAAATGGTATGAAGACATTTGGCATAAAATATTATGCTCCCATTATAATGACTCCATATAGCCCCTCATTAAAGGGAACTGGAGCTGGATGAATAATCAAAGCTAAAAGCAGGAGGAGCTGGATACAGCCGACAAAAGCATGAAACCGTCCGATCATTATAATTTCTATTGTGATGAAACCATCAGCACACCACCACACATCATAAGCCACCGCCGAGTAGTCAGACGATTACCTCCTCCTCTCCAGTTTGAATAATCAACAGCACGGAATTTATCAAGTCTGATGATATATTTTTGTCTGGAATTGCGTGCTAAAAGCATTCCCATCCCATTACCGTATGAATTTATATACTCGGTGGTGGTGAACTGGTGACAGTGCGGGCTTGGACACCACATGGCATCGAACCAGCATTTCGTAGACTTCCGTAATTAATAATTGATCAAGTTGAAACTTTAGAATTCATACCGGGTAGTAGAAATGAAAGCAAATGTCTGTTCCAGCTTAATTTTTAATCATCTTTAATTTTCTCAAATTATCCTTTTCCTCCTTCCGTAAATTGTAATTGTGGTTGATTGTCTTAGTGTTTGGGATAATTTGATAATTATTGTTTAGCCCAGGCGAAGTAACTTCACGCTGTCGCCAGTCCATATTATTGTTATTAGGATTTATCTTGAAAGCTATTTTTCTCTTGTTCTGTTACACTGTCTGTTTGCTGGACACTTCCATTATTGACTCAATCCAATGAATATTGATGTTTGCACAAATGTGTGTGGATTTTTGTTTTATATCGATTATTTCCTCCGATATGGCTGTCTCCTGTCCAGTCTTCCAGCCCCTTTCTCTCTTATTTATGATGACACTTGTTGTTCCTGGAGGAGTATGGATATGGAGTCAAGCGTGAAATGGATAGGGCTCAATCAAAGTGAAACTTTGCATACGAAATTGTAACTTTATCGAGGGGTATACATAATAGTCTGTCCGTTACGTATTAATATTTCAGTCGAGACATTCTTAATTTTATGATTCTGGAGGTGGTCCGCAAGCAAAAATGCCAATTGCTTGTCTCGCCTGATTACTATCCATATTCATTGGTATTGCTTGTAGGAAGGTATAAGTTTTTAATCCCTTTCCGATACATATTCATCATCAGAGAAATTTGCGTGGAATAGTGAAGTATGCATTTAGGGTGTGATAATGATAATGAACTAAGAGAGTGGAAAGCAAATATTATGCTTGGGCTCAATCCAATCAGTTTGAAAGTGGATTTTATGATTTTGTTGGATTGTGTTGACTTAAGATATAGCCTGCCTTGTGGTGAATGAGTTTTGTTTGCACATTTTTTTTAAGAGAATGAGCTTGGATGTGTTTACCATTATGATTTATGAATTATGTCATGTCAGTGGTCATCATATCGTTATTATTTCAGTATTTTATTTGCTAACGGATGATAATCCTCTGTATTAAGTATTTGCATTGAAGCTATTTGTGATTATGAGTATGTACTTTAAATTATATGTTGACAGAGTTATATATAAAGGTACGGTTTTGTATTGAAACAAAGTTAATTTTGTTCGCATTTTTTTCCTCTGCAGTTACTGGGATCTCCGAATTCCTCGTCAGGAGTAATGTCCGGCTCAACCTCCCCCACAGGAGTGACCACCTCACCAGGCACCTCCTGTTGTGAGGGGGGTCGTCCCCTGGTCACAGACCCGGTGACCGGCCAGTCCGTGTGTTCATGCCAGTATGACCCTGCCAGATTGACCTTATCCTCGTATCCAAGACTAACGGCCTATCCCCCTAATCCGTATGCCCCAGCGACTGAACAAAATCCTTACCCCTCGCTAGAGTCCTCTGCCTTCTATTCACCGTTGGTAAGCTTATTTACGTCAGGGATATATGAAATATACGAAAATTATTCATTTTGAGATAAACACACAACCAACACAATAACTCTCATCCATACCATATAATAATACATCAGAGTTTACAAGATAATTATAGCAGAACAGCAAGTCCTTTTACGATTTATTTATCTTTTCACTCCATTAACCTCCAATCTTATTACTGATATTAGCACACCATAATATAATGAGCCATTCGGGCGGATCATTACTGCTGCAGTTCCCATTAGATCAGGCCCTCCGCAACACTGATATCTCAATCAGATCCATAAAAAAATCAGCTTGAAGCTCCTGTATCTCATTTTTTCCAAAACAAATTCGGCATGAAATGAGATTCTCGATCCTTCCACAAGACTAATAATAATAAAAAACTAATATAGCCATTTAAATGTCATAATTATGGATATTATTGAAGGCGGCTGAAGGCGTCTTCTCCACAGAAATTGTGCATTTAGCCGTGAAATTACATTGTTGATGGTGAGGATTGAGAGTTGGTAGAAATATTTTTATTTTATCTTTCCTTTTGGCTCCGCTCTCATCTCATCTTTCTGAGGTGACATGTTATCTGCGGAGGCAGTTAGCTAAAGGCCCATTTACATAGAAGGCAGATTTTCCTTCATGTCAGCACAGAAATTAATCGCTCTACACCAGTCTCACTTGTCCTACACTCTCTCCCATTTTGTTCTTGTAAGCAACAGTCAACATCGCTGATCCACATCAAGCCACCCATTAATAGTCATAATAGTGATCATCAGATCCCATTTTATCTGCTCCAAGTTGACTTCTGGTAATTTTCTTTCACAAGTCGATCCTCTGACAAGGCTATAACAATCATGGTGATAGCAAATTATTTTAATGTAGTTTCTTTTTTTTTCAAAGAAAAAAAAATCAAACATGAAATGAATGACGACACGATGTTATGGATGGAGATATAGGCGCATGCCTAAAAAGTCAAGTTTTTAAGTTAACTTCACCCATTTTTTTTCTCCCTCTCTCTCTCCCCTAAACTGCCATCATATTATAATCGTAATAATATCATCATCATCATGAAGAATTCTCTCTGGCAGCCAGCAGCAGTCGTAAAAGACATGGTCATGTCATGTCTATAACCGTTGATTGCGTCGTCGTTGTCGTGTCATGCTTTAGTGTAATAATACCATTAAATTAGCATAGCACAGCCATTCATTCACTCAAGCGGGATGGAACGGGTGTAAATACGCACACATTTATAGATGGATGACGAGCTTGAATTAATAGGCTATAAAAAGAAAAATTCTGGAGCTATGCGATAAAATGCGATGATGATGATGATGATATGATATGGCTGAATTAGAAAAAAATATATAAAAATTCTTTGGCTGTGTGATATGGCTATGAAGCCAATGTAAAGGGATAAGGATAAGATTCGTCTCATTCAAAATTCATCATGCCAAAAAATTCTCCTTATTTCGCTGCTCGTTAAAACTCGTGTAATTACATTTTCCCTATTTAATACACCAAAAGGCAAGCAACGCTCTGATGTCCATGCTTATCAATTTAGTGTCCTTTAGCTTAACATTGGCGTTGAAGTATGCGTGAATGACAGGCCGAGGAGCAGAAAAACAGTAGCAAGGAAAAAGCAATAAAACTCATTTATAATAATAAAACTTTTCAACAGGGAGAATGTAATTAGTCTGGGGAAAAACATAAAACGAGATATAAAAATATGACTGCTAGATAATTAGGTTAAGAGAGTTGATAACGTTTTGAGCGTTCTGATATTGAGAAATGTTTCAATAATCACAATCACCATTACTGTTTCAATTCAGTACAGTCCATCCATTCATTCATTTTTAGCAAAAATGAACACATTCTAAGTAAAACTGTTCAGGGAGGATTTGGATTGGAAGGACCTTTTGAACCCTGATGAAAATTCTCTTTTTTTGACAAGGCAAATTGAAGACAAAATTACATGCCGAGGTGAAATGCCTGAGCTTAATCACGTATTATATGGCCACGGTGTTATTTACGTTCATGGCTGATGATAATGGATGGGTAGAATTAACTATCTTTTAAACAAACTTGGGGGGAAAATATATAGCTCCCTGTTTGTTTTCCATTGATTTGTGAGGAAAGGCGAGAGACAATGTTTGACTTGTTTGGGAAAGGGACATAATTTGTACTTTTCCTAAGTGGTTTAGGGATGATGGAAGATGAGACGGAGGAACACATGTATAAAAAAATATCCTTTTCAGGGAAAAAGTCAACATATTTTTAAAACACTCATATTATTCAAGTCTTGAGGATGGACTAGTAAAGTAATAATCATAAAGGGTCGCGTCTTCTGTCTACTTAAGGGGCTTTTATGGCAGTTTTAGGACTTTATAAGCTTCAGCCAGAGACGGCTGGCTTTCCTTCTGGACAGAGACGGAGACGCAGACACGACTTGGGCTGGGGACTCTAACTGTTACTGCTGCTGTGTAAAATGAGCCAGAGATTGATGTCTTTTCCGCATATTGTACATGGAAATATGCCCTGAAACAATGGTCATCACCAGCAGGGGCATTATTTAGCAGGGGACGAGTGAGGAGGATAAAAAAGACAGAAAAAGTGTTATGTTTTTGTAACAAGAGAAGGTTCATTTTCTCCTTCCCATGTGTAATCCATATCGAGTGTAAAGAGATACAAAAATGAATCTGGATAACTAAGTGTAGGTAGTTATGTGTGTTATATGCGTTGGTTGTGTGTGTATTTGGTATATGACCCCATTCTATACGGTTTACACATGTAAACCTTTGAATGGAAACATTGTTTTTAAAAAGGAGCTGATGATAATAATGGATGTGTTTGTTAGGGTGGGGCGTACGCAGGCCTGAAAGAAGGGAGCGGAACTGGCGACGTGTCATGCTGGCCAAACCCTGGGAGTCTTCAGTCCGGCTACTATCCGTATGACCCGACCTTCGCAGCAGCATACGGGTCAGTATTCTTAAGTTTTTTTTTATATTATAACATTATTTAAGACATGATATGATCCTGATGATATTGATATTTCTCCATTTCCCTCTCATGTCCACTTCCCTTTTCTTTCTCTCGTTTATTATCATTAAATGGAGCTGGAGCTCTCTCTCAGTCTTACCACATACTGGTCACATTCGACTTCATGATCCCACACACTGACTTGCCCAAATTAGATTAGTGAGCTGTGTCACTACTGGCACTTGAGAAGGTAGGATACTCCTTATCTTGTTAGCTGGACTGGACTTGGAGCTGGAGCTCCGTCAGCTAACAAAAAAAAATTCTCTGATTTATTATGACAAGGTCCATACCCCCTTTATACCTTTCCTCCAGATTGGTAATATATCATCCAGGAATTATTATCCATATCTTAGTTATATACATTGGTATAGGGAAAGGGAAACCACAATAGACGCAGTGCAACTCCTTCGCTGCACTTCCTCTCTCCGTCATCCACTCCATCTCCATATTAAGTATCACTCAGTCAGCTCACTTTAGCTGAGAAGCATTAGGAAGACATTTCATGATGATCATGTGCGGAGTGAGCTCATGATCATCATCATAGCTCCTAACAGCAGTAGCTTTTCATCCCCTTTTCTCCATTTTCATCCAGTCTGAGCCCAGCTCAGAGTATTATTGATCATGATCATCATCAGCTCACACCGTTGGCCAGAGGGAAGCTCTAAGGCTGGGTGATATTAATGCCCAGTCAGTTCACCCCAGAGATATATATATTTTTTCTACTTCCATTGGAGCTAGAACTGGGAACCCCTTTCCCTCTGTGACTGAGTCAATTTGAGTGAAAAACAAATCATCTCCTGGGCTCAAGTCTACTTCCATTAGTTTTCCGCTCCACCACCTTCTTCCTTCCCCGGCTTATTTACCATTCTTAAAGAATTAAGGAATTAGATGTTTGATCTTTTCTCCTCCGATTTGATTCTTGTTGGATGAGTGGTTGGGGAGGGAGAAGAATGGGAAGGTTATAAAAAAAGAAAGGGTTCGAATTTTCTGCTTGGCCTTCTCTCTGCCCTATTTATAAATTCCACTTTTAGAGCTGATTTCTCTGAATTGGTTATGAAGAGGGCATCACCACCACCTACAGTCAAGAGAATTCTTGCCGTCTCTCGAATAAAATTCTCAACTAGGGTATTATAAATGATCAGGATGATGAGCAGCGAGTGGCCCTTATGAAATTTTAATTGAATTAGTGGGTCGTCCTCAAATAACTCAATGAGTGACGATAGTTTATTGATATGATTTTCTTTTCAAAAAATGGTAATCAACCGGACCTCTACCATCTCCGACTGTTTCCTACCAAGTTGGACACATTTTTTAAGAAGCATCCCTCTGACTTCTGAATAAGTAATGTATAAGTAATCCATTATTATCGCGTTATATTTTTGGGGTTCACATCGAAAAAAAGATTTCGGTAAGGAGTGAAGTTAAGAAATGAGGATGTTTTTACGGTATGTAATCCGATCTCTGTGGAATACATAAATCCATCCACACAAGCTGTGTGTGTGAAACTGAGCCTGAAAGGAAAAAAAACTGAGAATTTTTCTCCAACTGAATTAAAATATATCTAGAAGTTAGCTCAATTTATATATTTTTCTGAGGGTCTACACATGTTAGGACTAATAATGGAACTAGAATAAAATTCTTCTTCCTCTTTTAAACAATTTCGCTTTTTTCCCTGTTCAATTTTTATTTATAAAAAAAGAGATATCTTCCCTTCTTGGTCTTTTTTTCTCTTCTGGTTGGAATGGGAAAATAAAAATAATTTCCTTATCTTTAATGGGGGACCAAAAGGTGAACATTTTTATGGTGGATTTTTTATATCATCATCATTATTATCATTTAACTCTGCCCCTATCAACTCAAGCCATCTTATAACCATTCATCTCGGCTCACGGGTGTAACCAGAATCTGTAACAAATTTAGAGGCATCTTATCCTTCAGCTTTTATGGCTCTTTACGGAGCTTTTGCAAATTGACAAAGTGCAGTCTCTCCATGTATTTGGAGGAAGACTGGCTACCGAACCGAAGCTGTAGTCCCAACAGATTAGATTCGCATTGGTGCTGGCAGTAGCTAATAAGTTACAACTTGTACAAGTAACAAAAAGCTGTAAAGATAGGCTAAAAGAAAAAAAAAAGGAACAATGCTGCCATTTTATAGCCCAGCCACTATCACAATCACAATATCTTTCTCACTTTTCCTACCTTTTTATATCCATTCAAAAGATACTTTTATAAAGTCATTAAAAGCGCGGTCTGCCATTGGTCATGTGTTATGTTAGAAACGGTCAATTTTTTTATGGAATTTTATGTCTGATCTATAGAAGTCATGTTTTAAATTCAATTTTCAATAGTTCTCACCGCCAATTAAGTTTATTTAGCTATTAATTACTTTTTAGTAACTACAAAAAACTGTCAGTTTTTGAGCAACCCGCCAGAAAAATCAAACCACGCTCTTAACTAAAAATTATAGACAATGTTTAAATATTTTATTCTGTTTTGCTCACCCCCAACCCATTTCATATCGTTCTTGAGTGTTACTCTCCATTATCATGAGACTCATCATATCATTATCATCATATGCCCAGAACGATCACAGCACACCACCCCATATCATTATTGCATTAAGGGTTTCACGCTATCATAAAATATATTCTTTTATTTTAAGTTTTCGGGTAAAACTCTATACGGGAAACTGTAGGAAGGCAGATGGACGTCTCAAAAGTATAAATATTTTCGAGAGAGATATTCCTGGGTTGCATGCATTCATGCAAGCATGCAACCACCACTTTTTCATATTATATTTACCTTTATAATCCACACATTTAGATCTTGTGGGAAGATAAAAAAGGTATTTGTTTTTTATCGTGGATTAAAATTCAACTTCTGTTCCCTGTCGAAAAGCTCGTTCTTTACAACTATTTCTTGAGGAAAAACAAATATAAAAATGTGTTGCCATTTGTACTCCTAGCAGTATCAGTTTTCGCAAGAAAGGCTCAGACTAAGGAAGCTCTAAAGAAGATCAATAATATTTGCGGGATCACTAGAGCTTTTTTATAGGGATGGGTGATGGGTTCTGAGAGATGGAGTCCTGATATGATATTCATGTTGCATTGTCGATGGGAAGTAGAAATGCATTTGGGATTTTTCTAAGTGCAGAAAAATTAATTCTGAATGAAGGAAAAAAAGCCGAGCCTTTCAGACCTGGGTCTAGAGTGGGATAATGGGCTTTCGGCTACGTGCAAGCATTCATGCCTGCTCCCGCATGCGTATGTTTTCACAACGTGAGCGTCTGCCTGAGCTCAGGACCCGTGACGAATCAAGAAAAAAATGATGAGAAAAAGTTTTACTTCCTTCGAAATCCCATGAAAAGCAGAAACAGATGGGATTATATAGGATACTGATGAGGATGGGGATGCTCATGAAGATCATTTTTTTCTTCTCTGCGTAGTTTTATTAGCGGAATGAAATCGAGTTAATTTTCATTTTATTCACTCTTCCCAGAACTAAGGATGTAATTATAGTGTATGTAGTACGTAATTTATTCAGATGTTGGGGTAGGCTGATGGCTCAGCACCAGACGTCTGCAACAATTTGGTTCGCGGCAGTCCAGACAGCGTGAATAAATGGGTTTTTGACAAATGTAAAGTTTGAGCTGAAAATTAACCCGAGAATTATGTAGTCCTCCCATTCAAAAAGGAGCAACAGAACGTACCCGTGATTGAGTAATTTTTGCAATGATTATTGTTTTCGCACCAAAACATACAGACAAACATCCCAGTTTCGGTATTTATGTAGGTAATGTATATGACATGGATTTACAGAAGGAAAAAAGAGCCCAACAGCTTATTATAGGGTTTTAGGTTGAACTCAAGCACATTTATTCGGAGAGCTGTCGGCTCGTTTTCCCCATAAAATTGAAAGATGACTGTGACTCGGAAATGGGCGGCTAACCAGACGGAAGCCCGGTTGGAGGAAATGCATTAGCTACTCCCGTCTAAGGAAATGAATAGGGGGGGAGAGAGAGAAAATATCTCTCCGCTAAGTGAGGTCACAGCGGGGAGCAAGAAATCAAAAAACGGCATGCGAAAAAGGGTTGTCACATTTTCTGTCGCCTTGCTCAATCTCTCATAGCCTATATATGTGCTCACAATAACAATATTGTTAAACCTCAGCCATATTCAATCTTGTCCCTGTCTTGTTTGCTTTGAGAAACATCTCATTCCTCTCCCTCTATCCACATGCATATGGAGTGTCGAGTTGGAGTGGACAAGGAGAACAATAACGGCAACGGCAAAGCGTTATTATTATTACGAGAGCCGCACAAACATGAAATAAAAATCCTTGTTTCTCGCTACTGCATCCAACCACTTCTGTGCAGACCATTTGGAAAATCTTGTCCCCACACATATTTCCCTCCTATTCTACATAGGGATAATGGGCCGAGTCATAATAATAAACACAGAATAAAATAATAATAATCGTAATAATAATAACAATAATCAGAATAATAATAATATCACTAAAGCATTCTGCCTAATGTCCATTGTCCGTCCTTCACCAGAAAATATGTGTTCCTTCTCGAACGAAATATTTTAGCTGAACAAGCCATAACAATGCAATGGTCCGATAATGTTGTGGAGCAAGTCAGCAGAAAATAAAAACATTTTCCCAAGTTAAATATTACTATCGTTATGGCCATACCCCTTTCGACTTGAAGTCAAGAAAAGCCCCAACTACTTCACTTTATTTTAGAGAAAATACTCCGTGGGCGATTTTTTTTCGAGATTGTCAAAGTGTTTGTCGTTGTCGTTGTGGTATGGGTGTACTATATTTAAGGCAACTTTTTTTTGACTGAAGACGTTTTTTTCTCTTCTTAACAAGAAAATGAGAATGTTTTCTTTGATTTGAGCTCCTCAGCCTCAGCATTAGGGAAAAGCGGTTATCACTTGTGTTCAACACAGTCATAAACAATGTGTGTCCGTCCCCACATTGAGCAAGCTGATATATTCGTAAAGCGTCATTAACTTCTGAGGAGGATCTATAATGTATGCACAGCACAAGAGAGAGAGGAGCAAAGAGACAACGGAGCATTTCCTCAGAAGGCATTCTTAATTGCCATTTTTTCTTGCACTTGAACATTATTTATTTCCCATTAAAAAATTAAAGTGGTTCTTTCCTCTCCTCTAAACTCCTTTGCCCAAGCCTTTGATTCATTTGAAGAATTTTTTTTATAAAGAAAACGATTGATAATGATGATGGGACAATGGATGGCTTTTTATAAGGTGACTATAAGGTACCTACCTACATGATAGGGTTGTAGATTAGCTGGGCTCACAACTCCTGAAATCTCTGATCTTGTTCCTGCCATTACATTTTCAGCTAATTCATTATCCCCCATAAAATATATATTTTTTTCGTGATAGGGCTGACTTCTATCTCTTGAGCTCCTGACTCCTGAGAGAGGACAGAGATAGCATTATACATTTTACAAAATGTTTTGGTCTGATATATTTTTTGTGAAAATTTTTACCTCGGTCGACACAGTCAAACCCATTCATCTGTGAGGAGACTGATGCCAATGGGTATAGATGAGGGAAAAGAATATGATTCTTATCATGAGTGCATAGTTATCGAGCTGAATGAGTTTTTAATTTGGATTCACAGCCAGTTAAAAATCATCTTATCTTGGGGTGCAGACCGTGTACATGGTTGCTTTCTCTGCTGTTGGGTGCAATTTTTGCACGTAGTAAATGCGCCGTTTTTTTTCTATTGCGAAAAAGTAACATTTTCGGCTGCCCTTTACCGTATCTGATATATATTTTTTTTTTGCGAAATGTTTGCACTGCGAAAAAATATCAATTTCTACTTGCTGATAACTGTTCCCTGCTACAAAAAATATATGATTTTTTACCGCATCAGCTATCGCAAGTGTAAACACGTTCATATCAGTATTTTATATGGAGCAGAAGAGAGCAAAAGAGTGCATTAGGGCTCCTTAACGTTTTTTTCCTGTAGATTTTCGCATAAGTGCATGCGAGCAGCTGCATATCAACCATTTGCCGGGGCAGTTTTCGCTCGCTTAAGTATCAATGAAAACTGAAGTGGATGTTTTTTCTTCACTGGGTGGATGGATGGATGATGGTCCGTCGATAAAATGGAGTTGTGTTCGAAGTCGACGTGCAACAACGTGCAAGATTAGAGGGGCGAGCTACTTTGCCAGAGCCAACAAGCTCTACAAACATTTTACAAAATGTTCAGATAACAGGAGCAAGAACGGCTAAAAGCATTTGCTTATTATTGCGGTTTTAATTATCATGTTATAGGCTAATCTCTCACTCGAAAATCAGCAATTCAAACATTTTATATGATTTCCCCAGCTCATTTACTGTTCTCCATATAACAGTCCGACTGTACTTATATACTATTCCCATTTTTCGCAGTAGAAATATTTTATGCAGATTTTTGCATTCCTCTCGACTCCACTTCTAACAAAGTGTAAATTACATTATTACATGTGGGGATGAAGGTGCAGGTTTTTTTTAGAAAAAAAAATCACTTGACTCACTTTATATTTTGCTGACCTACCTCCATTTTTCATAACTTAAGTAGGTACAATTAACTTGTTGTGCCAAGGCTCTCGGAATTTTTATTAAAAAGAAAGGAATTTTTATGGAGGGAAACACTCGGCTTGCTTTCCTCTTCGAACTTGTTTGCCACTTCCCCTGCCATAGAGAATGGAAAAATCCTTGAGGATTCAATTAGGCTCTCAAGCTCAGCCTATTCCTCACTCCCATCAATAACACCATCATCATCATCATCATATTTCGCTCTTCGCAAAACGGTTCATGCTTAAAGTGGCTGGGCACTTGAGCTCAAACAAAAGGCAATTAACAATGCGTGACGATGCCATGCCAAAGGCCTCTATTCCTTCGAGAACATTTATGATCACCAGTTATTATTATCATTCATTAGTACAGCTAACTTCTGAACATTTGTACAAATTATGAATTCACTGCAGCTACTTTGTTTCTGCACAGAAAAAAACAGTTTTCGCAATGAAAATAGCGATGCAAACTCAATCAGCTACTTAAGAGCAGCTTCCCCAGAGGTGTGAATCCCATGTACAGCTGTATATTTTCAAATTATCTCCTTGTTAAGAATTTACCATATCGCAAATCCCATTGCAAATATCATGATGATATTTAAACAATGTTGCTGATTTTATGAGTGAATGTACAGGAGCTCTAATAGGGGGAAAAAATTAAGAAAAATCTACAAAAGCAAAACAACGTCATTATCCCCTCATAAATTATTTTTATAAAGAGGATGATGATGATGATGGCGATGATCGTGGTGGTGATGATGATGATGAGCAAAAAAAGAAAAAAATGAGTTGTGAGCCAAAACTAAAAGAAGCAATAATTAATAATGAATAAATATAAAGAAAAACTGCTCTGTTTGTAGGGGAGTCAGCAAAATCCACTCCGTTTAGTCGAGCAAAATGGGAAAAATTCTCACACTTCGTTATAAAGCTCATACTTGCTAATCATAACGTTACTCCCCACATGATTATTTAGTGGTGCATGCGCCTGGCTGGCTTGTAAAACAAAAAGAGTGAATTACCAGTGCACTCCGCACTGCATAACTAATAAGGGTGAAAAAAACAGCATCAGCATCATCAACTGTTTCTTTTTCTTGTAGAAGACGAGTAGGCTCATTTTGTTCCCCATAATTAATGATATATTAGCCGGATGATAAGCATAAGTATATATGATTTGCAAAAAAAAAGTGAGTAAACAGAATAAAAAATGTATTTGCAAACATAAACATTTGCGTACCGGATTCAGCGAGAAAAAAAAATTTGCTCGTTCTAATTTTCAAATTAAAAGGCTGAGCCCATCATAATTAACGTGACTATTATACTTTCAAATTATGTCTGCGGCTTCCTCTGCTCTTGGATGATTATGGTGGATTTTTATTCTCCCAATTTGTAAATCAAGTGTAAGCAACACTTTTACACTTAAAGCCCAACTGTTTGTTCATCATGATTAGGGATTAGGCATCGAGTTGTACAATTGCCATTGGCAAATTTTTTTGCACTCTGGGATTGTTCCTTTGCACCCCCTCTGCTAATCTAACATGACTGATGAATTAAGTGTTCATTTTATTTTTATGTAAATATTAGCGTAATTACCTGGTAAAGGGGAGGGAAAAAAGTGGGAACATTTTGTTTACACACATTAAAACTTATAATTATTAATAATCATGATGATAATTAAGAAAATACATTCTGCTGATTAAAGCCTTACACACTTTTTTATGATACTGTTAAAAGACTAGGAGTTTTAAGTCTCGTCATCATTATGAAAATGGAGGATGCCAAATAAAATGGCAGAAAACATAAAAAGGTCCTTATCGCAATTTCTTTTATATTTGCACAATACCTAAAGGTATAACTGGTATAATAAATTTCTAATCTGAGCACTACTAAAATTCTGCTCTAAATATACACGATACTTTTTTTATTCAGCCCTTATCATGAATGATATCATCATCATCATCATCAACAACATCATCATCATGTGACCAGTATCCCCTATCAAGAGGAGAGACGTTTTTCTCTCTTGATATTGCAAAAAAAAACTGTAGTAAAAACAATATAGGCTGAGATTACAGGAACGAGTTAAATGAATGAAATGAAAAGCTAAATGAATGGGGATAGGTAGATGATAGGAGCAAAAAAAAGGTGAACATGTATCGTTTAGTACATACATCACAATAAAAATTATTATAAATAATAAAAACTGTTGTTGAGCTCTTGTTGCTGATTGTGATTAGGACGATTATGGCTTCTTACAAGTGTTCATTTTACTCCTCTCCTCCTCCTCCCTATTATATTTTTCTGCTACTGTGCACAGCATTTAGTAGTTGCAAAAAAAATCTGGTAGGATTTAAAAAAGGAACTTTTACAGGAGTATTTTTTTCTAATTTTTTTTCTTCTATTGGATTATGATGACTTTATTACAGGTATGGCGGAGGTTATGACTTGGCAGCTAGACGAAAGAATGCAACTCGTGAGTCAACAGCCACACTCAAAGCCTGGCTGAACGAGCACAAGAAGAATCCGTATCCAACCAAAGGGGAGAAGATCATGCTGGCGATTATTACGAAAATGACACTGACCCAAGTCTCCACCTGGTTTGCGAATGCGAGGAGGAGACTCAAAAAGGAGAATAAGATGACTTGGGAGCCAAAGAATAAGACGGATGATGATGACGAGGATTTGAAAGATGATGATGGTGAGTTAAATAAAAATATCACATAATCATATATTTTATATTCGCAATCCATGATGGTCCACTGCCAAGATCCAGCTAATTTATAAAATTCACAAGATTCATATAAAAAAAATTCAATGGAAATCCAAGACTGAATGGAATACTCTAGTTTTTTAAAATATGCCATCGTCATCATCATCAGTTTCAATCTTGTTTTGATCCTGTTGATACTAATAAAACTGCATTTCACTTACGCTCCCCAGCATAATGACGTATAATGCATCTCTATCAAGTTATAAATGCATTAGAGTTTATTATCGTCCTCATCATCAGCCTCACTGGAGAAGAAAAGAGGGAGGGTGGGGGAAAATGGTGAAGGAGAGAAGAAAAAAAACGTAGTGAGGAAACGTTATTATTGAGGGGGAGAATAAAAAGCAAAGTGAGCAAACATTTACTGAAAAAACAAGTCAATCCTTGTGCTCATGGAAAGAGCAGACTCTTCTCACGCAGCGCTAAAGGCAGCAGATTTACTTACAGCTCACAGTCTAAACTAGCTACTCACTCAGTCGAGTTGACAATAAATCTCTTTGGAATAGGTTAAAATGATTAAGTCAGTCAGTTGGATGATAGGATGGCGATGATGATGGGAAGCGGGAAGGCAATTTCGCCTCGTCTCCACAAGTGAAAGAGGGGGAGGGGAGCGGAGAAGTAAATAAATAGGGGGAAGGGAGTGAATGAGAGTGGAAAGAGGAATGGAGATGGGAATAGGAAGGAAAGGAAAATATTGTCACTGTGCATTAAACCAGAGGGAAGAGGAAAGTTGACATTGGCCGAAAGTGGGTGCACGGATGAATAAATATACTTAGTTCTTATAAACTCCCTGGAATGGAGGAATAATGGGAAAAAATGCATCGGGATCTAGCCCAATGTTTTTTCTGGTGGAGGAGATGATGATGATGACGGGGAGAAAAGAGTGGAAAAAGTAGGCAAACATCATTATTATTATTGCTTTGCACTATCATATTTAGGATAAGAAGATGGTGAAAATCTTTGGTGGGAAGCGCACTGGATTGTTGAGATTTTTTTTCGGGGAATCAGGCCAAGAAAAAGTTGGTGTTGGGAAGAAAAGAGGCTAAGGGTTAGACACATTGAGGATTAAGAAGGATTCTTTTCTTCCCGACGATGAATGTGGATGATGGGCCATACCTCATCTTTAATATATGCATTGCACACTCTCCCTATTTATATTATTCCAGTCAGCCATGCACAATCATATCAATGGCAAACAACTCCCCGTCCAAACAGGGAAACTGAGCGCGTGTGCACCGTCCCGAATCCCAGAATCTGTATTATGATGACAATAATAATCAGAGTCAGGAGGCGGAGGAGAAAATGAAATATTGTTTGTGTAGTGAGCAGCCCCACTTCATCTCTTTCAAAGAGAGAGAGCTGCTCATATCAGTTCCTACCATGCGAAAGGAATCAGAGGGAAAAGTTGATGTCTTTCCTTTCATTTTCACTCATTTGCCAATGAAGGAGAGACTCATCGTTATTTATTTGCTCAAAGAGTCAGTTCCCTTTTTGGTAAATGGAATGGAGCATTATTTAGCTGTAGAAGTAAATATATTCATGCATATTAGGGAGGGAGAGATATATATCCTATCCAAAAGTAAACAGGCTGGTGTGGGTCTGGACTGAAGATATAAACTTGGCAAACTGAGCTAATCCGCTGTTCTTAATCAAAATGTGTCATTTGGAGTTTGGGTATTGACTTGGGGCTCATAAAGCATTTATGTTTGGAGTCGCCAACTAAACAGAGTTGGCGAAATGGTGTAACTTTGCTAATGGATCTCTGAAGGGAATCATCATCTCATCACGAGAGATAGAG
>JAQGAH010001251.1:0-16468 GCA_034696885.1 Lepidocyrtus paradoxus
AATTCCGCTCTGGAATTACAACATCGAGGAAGGAATAGAAAATAACAAGAATGAAAATGACTTTTTCATATCATCTGGGCATATCTAATACGGGCAGGAAAAAAAGAGTTTGAAAACTTGCAAGCAGTTTTGTTTATCTTGAAGAGAAACGAATAATATTATAAAGTTGGAGTAGGTAGTTAGTTACATGTCTTTGCGGTTGTGGTGGCTGTGCTCTACCTCTTGATATTCTACATTCTTATGAAATATGTCATGTGTACCTTTTACCTTTCCATACCTTAGCCAGCCAGAGTTGAGAGGAGCTCTGGGTAAAAGGAATATATTTTTTAAATGATTTGGCTTCAGCTTGGGCTAGGCTGTTTTACTCCTTCCAAATGCTAAATGCTGATATAATCCAATCCAACAGGTAAGAAAAGGAGACGGATACGACGCGGCTTGTGTTTTTTTTTTCATCCTCACAATCAGTTCTTCTTGAGATGATGATCATCCACCTCTTCAAGTAATATTTTTTTAGTTGAATGCTTAAATAATGCTATGCTAGGCTGCTACCACGGGCTAACATAACATCAGACATTATCATCATCCTATCCTCTTCTTAATACAGGAGGAGAAGAACACTTTGGACAATTTACTCATCCTTTTTTTCCCCTTTTTTTATAACCTGCTCATATAGATATATAGTCAGGCTGTTGAGGATGACGAGAAGTCGAAAAATAAAATGCCAAGTCAAAAGAGACAGGCTTTGAAGGTACTTTGTTCGGTTAGTACCTTCCCAATCCTCATTCCTAACCCAGAACATTACGTGTACCCTATAAAAGGTAATATTTCAGGTAGGGAGATAAAATAAAAACTTATTCAGAGAAGAGGAGGAGGTGAAGAGAAAAAAAAATAAGGCATGAACTGTTTCTATTTTATGTGGGAATATATATCTACCTATCCTATCATCATCATTAGGTAAATGTACAAGAGCTTATGTAGAATTTAGAATTAGATGGAAAATACCCAGAGAGAGAGAGAGAGGCAGACCTTTTTCATTTCATAATACATTTCATGTAATGGGATTCTACCTGAAGGAGCCAGGCATGCAAGAGCCCATCGCATCGCCAACAATATCAACCAACCGTATTTACATTTGCCTACTTTATTAGCCTGAGCTAGAAGGTTGGATAAAAGAGTGAGGTAAGAGCAACAACAAGATTAGGAGCCGTGCATAACTCTGGCTGAGAAGACAAGAAAAAGACAGTTCTTCACTCAACTTTACAATCAGAGGCTGAAGGCTGAAACGGTGAGCCAACCCTTTTTCTCTTGAAGGTATACTGAGAGCAGTCAAATTTGAGAAAAAAAAATACTGTTTAAGAACAGAGAACAAGTACAGAAAAGCGCTCATCATCAATTTATATTGGATGGATGCACGGCTCATGCTAGAAAAAATACCTAAAAGATGTAAAGGCATGCATGGCGCAAAAAATTAAGATGAAGATCTATTTCGTTCGAAGTGTCTTCATGAAGAAAAGGGTTTAGTTTTGCATTGCATGCTGCAAAGTTGAAGTTTCATCCACAAGCTATCATGGGATGTAAAAGATGATGATGATGATGATGAGCACGAACAAGACTTATCAGGAGAATTAAGAAAGGCTATACTTTTGCTGGCTGACGATGATGAGCACCATCATCATCATAACATCATTGTCCGACAACGTGAATTGGAATGACGATGATGATAATAGGATGGTATAGTGGTGGCTGTATAGTGGAACGGATAATGGTAAAGTTTGCTTTTTCGTTCATTTTATTTATTTTTTTTGCAAAAGCAAGCTTCTAGCTTCGTTCAGGTACTTTCTGTTGTCTCGTCAAATTAGACAATGGAAAAAGAGTGAATTGACTGAGTACGTAGAAAATGGCCAGGGTTGTGTTGGATGGAGTCTGTCTTCTTAAAGAGCAGCAAAAGGAAGAAAAAACGCGAAAAATGATTCATCCCTGCTGTATTTCACGGGAAGAGCAAGCCATTTTTCAATCTTTTGCGTGAATGCATGATGTATTTACGTACAAAGCAGTGAAATAAATAAGATAGGCTTATTTCTTTACTGGAGGAATATAGGCGGTCTATCTTAATAAATCATTGGATAATGATGATGCATATGTGCGAATAATGGGGGAAGAAAGTAAATGGGAGCTCATTAATCTCAGATATATGTGGGTTTAAGTGGTCTACCCAGAAGGAATAAAGACAGTTTAATGAGGGGAGATTAGATAAGGAAAAATTAATTATTTGATGGAAGCACTCACATGTTAAAGTAAGGTTTAGGTCATAGTTAAGCTGGGTGAATTTGTAAACAAAACAGTTTCTTTAAATGTGGAACACATTCGGAGCTCCATGACATAAGTCATTCCGACAAAGCTATTTATGTAGACATGTTGCATAGGATATTAGAACGAATTGAGACTGTTTAGATTTGTCCAAGGGAAGTATGCAACGAGTGTGGTCTGGAATGCTATTATGAATTCTCGTGAGACAACCAAAAAGGAGAGTTGAGCCACTCTTCATCGTAAAGTAGACCCTTAAAGCCGAAAACTGGCTGGCATGTTTGGGCTGAAAAAATACAGTAAACAGTCTAGATAGGTTTTCCTGAACTCTCATGCCACTCTGGAACATAAATATATGAACTATTTAGTTTTTAATTACGCGTTGGAGATATTTATCTAGCCATTTAAAATCGATAAAATTAACGACACTCGAAATTTGAGCCGAGTTTTTGCTACATTAAGCAAAGGTTAAACTCAAGTGGAGGGCAATTCAGGGATTTCTCTCAACTTGTTTCTATTTATATGAAAATGAGTGACTGATAAGATGGCCAATAGCAAGTGACTTTTTCTTGGGAAATGTTTACAGAAGGAAATTAGGCATGGGAGGAATAAAATAACAATCATACTTAGTATCATAAATATAGTGAATGGTAGAGTAGTAATTATCATCATCATTATCAAAGTCAATGAAAAACGATATGGAATGAACCTCCCAATCCCAACTTATGTTTCAGTTCCGCTTCAAGCAATCCATCCGGATCAGTATTTACTTGGCACATGACACGAATTTCATTCAACCCGCTGAACTAGTTGTGAATGACATGTGCGTATGCCTTTACATTTTACAGTAAAATAGTAAAAAGGATTGAAATATTGAAAATATCCATATTTTCAAGTGCTTCCTTCCTCTCCTGTTCCATGCTCCATCCTCCCCTATCACATACCACTTTCCATCCCATTCATCCGAATTTCCATGCATAATCAACTTTTCCTAATTTATTATTACATTACAGCTCAAACAGAGTAAAAATGAAGTCGACTGGTTAGAGTTACTATTTGGTAATTTCCATTTTTATGCATCCAAATGCCACTTTTATGTATTTTATCCCAGGAGGAAAACTGAGAACCTCTTACGTAGTCAGTCAATCAAGTTTTTTTTTTGTTTTGACGTGACAAAAAAGAGAAATGATAGGATTGAATGGAGCAAAAGCATATAAAGTGAACAACATGTCGTATTTTTTCAGCTTTAATGTACTCGCAAGGGCTTTCATACAAAAGTAAAGGAAGCGGGCTTTTCACTCAAGGAAATAAATGATTATCTTTCAGTCGACTGTCGTCTGTCGAGGTGGGATGAGCTCCCCAAAAAACACACATAAATATATAGCCCATATCACTCCACCTTGTACGTATTCCCCAAAAATCCCATTATCTCCACTTCCTCTCCGTTTTCTTCATATGCCCCAATCATGCATCCTACCAATTTGAAAGAATCTTTCAAACTGTTTAATGCAATCTCACAGTTTCCAATCCAGTTACTATTCCTATTTACATGATATGAATAATAAACAAATAGAGACAAGCTATATTCATCGGTGTGGATGAATAAAAACGGGGCAGAAGCAGATTGTTACGTATGGGAAATGAATCCGAGTTTAAATATCCTTTTCACATGTTTCCCTTATCTTGTTTGGATTGACTGAGTGTGTCATCCTCATCCTCATCAGCAGTTACTTTCTGCTCTTCCTAGAGAGGAGTCGACCTGGCTGAAATAAAAGCACATGTAAATAATGACATTTTATCGATAAATATTGCGAGAGCCAGACTGGTTATAGAGGATCTGACCATGACCATGAAAATATTATGACATGACCGTACCAACGCACGTCTTCCCTTTTCATACTAGCTTGGCATGCTTAATTTATAATAAAATTTTGTTATGCAATTTTTTATGCACTCCAACTGCAAAGGTTATGGGGACCTTGCACACAGCACATGTATTTTTTATATCATAATTATGATCTGTCATCACGGAAGGTAACTCATTTCCAACAACTGGGTAAGCCGTATATTTGTTGGAGTAAATCTGCTCTGCAGGATGAATAATGATGACAGGTAAAAAAATCAAAGAAAATATGACTGTGACGACTGTCGAGACGACGACCTTTATTGCTCCGCTTCTAATTCAAGACTGACTCTCCCTTTCAACCTCTTGTATTTTTTCGTACAGAGATATGTAGGGAAAGGAACACAAAAACATTTATTACCAATCAAGATAATAATAAATGTGAAGGGGATATACGGAAAGGCGAAAGACTTTTTTTACACTTGAGTTACGTTTTACGTTCATTCATTCAGCTTGGCCGTCATCATCATCCTCTCCGATGAAAAAAAAAATATGGTGAGTACACAGTTTCAGACGTAACAAGAGAGTAATAATAATAACAAGACAACAACAACAGGAAAAAAAATGTAATTTGAGTGCGTGTTTTTATCCACTTTCGAGAGGTCCGCATTTTAATATAAGCTGTACGAAACTATTATACCTCCACCGGTTTTTTCCTTTGCTTTTCTGATACAATAAAAAGGGGCTGAAATTAATATGAGATTACGATTTTATATATCTGCAATGGGCATGTTTTGTTTTGATACCGGCTTTTCCTGGCCCATGCCATACCTGATATTGACAGATAAATAGATTGAGCAACGTACTCTTAGGCATGTCAGAAAGGGAGTCAATCATATCTGTAGGAACTTTTTATGTACGTCACATTGTGTTGTAATAATGGCACTAGACATGTGTTACAAGCTTTAAAAAAATTGGTAAATTGAGTGAGTTGAGTACGCATGCAAAACAGAGTACATAGCTTACACTTCACATTCGAAGTTTGCACGAATCTCTCAAAGTTGAGCCGACATATAGTTGGACAATTTTTGATGAGCTTGTCGTTCATCAGGATGGTCGCTTCAGAATTAGTAGCTCGACATCCATGGGAGGTTGATTTCGTTGGCGAGATTTTGAAGAAGCATTAGTCATATACATAAGCTGGTTTACTTTTTGCAAAATGAAGCCACTAATCGGTTGAAGGCTTCTCATCTTTTCCTAATAAAAGCTACATTTAAGAAAATGTTCGTCGATCCCTTCTTCCAAGAAGGGTCATGGAACCTTTTTCCTATTCATGTTTTCGTAAAATTGTTGAAATGTATTAGTTCTCAAAGGGACATAAAATTTCTTCATGAAAATGAAGGCAAGGACAAAAACTTGAGGAAACAAGATGTTGAGCAAAAAATAATATATTTTGGGTTGGGTGCATCAATGGTCTTTAGAGCACGCTAAAACCATGTGGAAATTTTAGTGAAAGAACCTTTTCATTCAAGAGATCCCATCCCGGGTCTCTGTAGCCTCCTTTTTCAACCCAACAGACGTTAAGCCAAAAACATGTAGGTTTTACATGTGAGAAAGAAAATAAATGTGAATTGGATGGACGACCACCGACAACCGCCGTTACCGGCTTTTTTGCTGGCATGAGTGGCATGGCCATGAAATGAAGTTTGAAAGAGATAGATCAGCGGGTTTACTTTTCCTAAACTTGTAAGCCCAACTCCATCCAAGAACGTTGTTAAGGATGGCTTGGGTTCATTTCATGATGATATTGATCATCATCATCATCAGGAGCTCTTTTCATCTCATTTTCAATTCTCACATGGACACGGAATCATCAACACGACAATTATGTGATCCCGATCATACAGAAATGAAACTAGTTTCCGGACAGAGAACGTTCCCAAATCATTTTTCGCCTCAAGTTGAGTCCAACTGGGGAACCGCATCTGGCTCCATGGCCAGATAAAAAGCTGATTTTCCGAGGAAAAAGGGGGCAACCATTCCTACTCATCCCAATTGTCTTTCTTTTTATATCATGACCACCATCAGCCGCATATCCACATTATATCTGTCCTGACAGACGGGAGGAGATGATGAAATCAGCTGTTTAATATAATCATCACCATCCTCAACTTAATCATGGTCATCTTTCTCTCCTCCTTAGAAATTCAACTATTTTTCCTTCATTAATATGATGGTCATGAAGTGAAAAAGCAAAAGAAAGATGCAAGTTTACAGTCCATTTAGCATATCTTGTGTGCGGAGCAATCTGAGATACTTCTTCTACAGAGATTTTTTTTATAGTTTTGCTCTTCACATTTTTTCATTCCTCCACACTCCCGCCCAGTGGGTTCCGGTTAGAGTGAAAACGTACAGACTCATTTTTATTGCAAAAGTTAAAAGTTTCACGGAGGAGCGGAATGAATAGAAATGTTTTTTGTAGAAAAGCAGCCTAGCCTTGCCCTTCATTTTCAAACCATTTTCTACTTTGCTACGATCTTGTTTTGTTTACTTTTGAATATTGCATGGAATCTAGGAGCATGATGATATGAAACGAGTTCCTTTCTTATTTTTACGGCTTTTCATCTGTCTTTCTCAGAAAGTATTTTTCCCTTCCTTTATGAAAGGTACGTTGAGTAGTGAAAGGAGATCCCATTTACCTCCATGCAAAAAAGTGCATTGCACGTGGAGTGTGGTGGTGGAAGGAGGAAAAAAAATATAAAATGCATTTTGAGTGAGTACGTGTGTGTGAGTGGGCTCATTTCATTTCATCCTGTACAATGCACTTTTCTTCTAAAGTCGGAAGAGTTTGTATAAAAAACCTACATACATAAATATAAATCAAAGGATGATAAATTGAAAGTCGAAACAAGGCAAGGCATCCAAGTCTGATCTGAGCGGCCTGCTAGCTGAATGCATATGAAAATGGTGGTATATTGGCGTTGGAACCAAGTGACATCACTCTTTTCTACACAAGTCTCGTTTATTATTATACTCTTTCTGCAAAGTGGGAATACTGCCAAGATAAAGTGTTCCATGCTCTTCTGCACTCGATTCCCTCCTAAAAAAGTTTTCCTTTCTGGTACGATCAAGAAACACTTTCCAAGATGGTAACTGGTGTCTGGTTCAGATTGCAAAATTTTGCGATTCTCAGAATTGGCAACGAGGAGCCTCCTCTCGTGTCATTATAATAAAAGTGATAATGCTGGCAGAAATACTTGGAGTAAATAGAAAAATTGTGCGTTTCTCAATTCCAAGGAATAAAAAAATCAGCAAGAAACCTTTTTCACTTTTAATTTTGCAAAATGTTTTCCCTTCCCATATGATCTACGTGAGGAATGTTGTATGGATATGAACCATGAATGCTGATGCAGAAGGGACATAAAAAGTGCGAAATTGTTCTTTTCGCATTTGAATTCCCTCTGATGCAACTTCCCCTTCTTGTTTTCGCATATGCTCCATCATCCTCATCAATCAAGGGAAAGAAGGACAGTAGCAGAGAAAACTCTGCCGGCACATCACATCCTTTTGTACGCCTTTACCCCCTCTCAGTTGACTGCAGAATGAATTATATCTTTTAGCAAGAAGGAAAGAGAACGGAAAAGGGCCAACAAAATAACAACAGAGCAGAAGGTACAAAAATTCCTCGTCTTACAGAACCCAGCATATTTCAACAATTTCCCTTTCAGTCATTTACTTTCTGATTTTGTAAAAGGGAAAAACTTCAACTTGTCTCCTTTTCTTTGTCTCTCTAGAAGAAAATCTAAAATCCTGACTCATGCAAAGACGCGAATTGAAAGGACACATTTTTCTCCAACTTTATACTTCGCTTCCCTTTCCCCTTCTTGCCTTGCTTGAAAAATGTGAAGACGGGGAGAATAAGGAGCATAAAAAGGAAACAGGAGTTTTTTTTCTCGGATTGCAAAAGCACAAAAACAGAGATGATGTGAGAGAGTGAGATGGAAAGATGCATGCATTTAGATAGGGACAGGACTCTCGTAGATTACCACATTTTTATTCTACCTTTTCACTCTAATATAAATATGCCCATCTGCCTGGCCTAAACTCGCACGAACATTCGTTCTTATTTCAGGATGAAGGAGGGGAGCCATCCAAGCATTACGTAATCTATACGTAATGGTAATATGGCTGTTGCCAACAAAAAAATTTGGAGCCCAAAAGGAATCTTATCCATTTCATGGGTTTTCCCTTGTCGTAAATATTGAATAGCCCCAACTTATTTTTTTTATCCTTATGGATTGCCTGCCCTTCCATCCGATCTGATGTTGGCTGTCTCTCAGCCAAAGTTCTTTTTTATACCTTTTTCTCTCTTTGGTTGGGTTGTTGGGAAATATGGAGGAAAGAATTTGTTTTTATCTCAGCTAAAGCTGAAAGGACTTGGGCTCTGACGCTCCACGCACCACTTTCGGAACTCTCCTCCGCCAACATCTTTTCCCTTTCAGAGCTAGTCCTCCCTTTCCGTTGAAAATTTACCGGCTCTTTCCCGCCTTTTCTTGGACAGTTTCAAGTGAAGTTCCTCCATCATGTGGGGGTCATCATCACGTCCCATTTTCCAGTCCAGGTGACAGTGCTCTTGGAAGCAAAAGAAAATTTTAAATTGCCTGACATACTGAAATGAATATATTGGAAAACTTTTCTAGCTCATTATCTTTCTGTATTGGGGAGCGACGTGGAATGAGAGTGACACACACTCCAATCCCAACTCCCTCCTCGTCATCATGTCATCATTATCAAATATTATTATCATTTTATTCCAAAAACCGATCACCGAACCTTTTTTTCCTCCACTTAAAAAAAATGAGAACATAGAGTAGAGAGTTGGAGCGACTCCGGCATCGCCAATCTCATCACCACCCGAGCATTTCATTTCTCATGAAAAGGAAAACAGACTTTTTTTTGGCGTTCATAATATAATTATGTGCACACTGACTGGCCCTACGGTGTATGGCATCATCGTCAGAAAAATATAGCGTCTTTCGTTCGTCGTCCTCATCCTCTTGTCTCTTTGAAGCAAACAGCAGGAGCATCATCAGTATAACCAAAAACACATATTATATTGGAGAGGAGCATTGCACCGTACTAAAAACTCATAAAAAAGAAAGGAGCCACATCAGCTTTTTATTCATCTCTTATCCCATTTACTATTTGAGCAAGAGAAACACCGACATTGCACACTTTTTTGAAGGGAGAGAGAGGAGAAGCCAAAGCCAAAACAACAATGCAGAGGAGGAGAGAGAGGAAAAAAAATGTATAAAAAGCTTTCCCATTCCCAACCAAACGCATCCTATAATATGCTCATGTTTCTACAGAAGAGAACCAAACAAGCAACCTTTTTTAATGGAAAGTAAGTAGTAGAGTGGTGGCTCGAGTTTGAAAATTTCTGTTCAAGCCATGACTCCACTACTATGACATGGCATATACGCCGACCACCACCGCACCATCTCACCACCATCAGACCATCACTGCTTATTTCGCCCTTTTCCCCCTTTTCCTTCCTATTCAAGACAGTCTTTTTAGCTCTCCTTCTGTCCTCGTGTTCCCGATTCTCTCGAAAAGGAGCATTGCATTAGCAAAAGGCTTTTCAGGACAAAAAATACGGCGTAGTTACGAGTGTCAGAGAGAATAAAAGCAGAAAACAAGTCGTTTCGTTGGGAAATTCGATGACTCTGCTGCTATCCTGGCTTCAGCCAACGTAACTACTGCAAAGCTTGTCGCTTTTGGCTCATTCCTATTGCCTTATCATATAGAATAGAGAGAAACAGGCCCGCACACACAAAACCCAGCTCAGGATATATATTCTCTGCTCATGATGATCATGATGGGAATGAGTATACCACTTTATCTTCATCAGTTCAGCTCTTTTTTCCCCTTCTCTCCCTTCATAAAGAACAAACAGAGAGTGTTTTCGTTACATCCATGTTTCGTCTCGCTCTTCCACTCAGTGAAATCAGCTATGCATCCTATATAAGTAGAAATAGGGATAATGATAGAAAAAAGGAGTTTTTCATAGTTCAATAATATGAGGATGCCAAACTCCATGTATGAGACTAACCAAGTTTTTTTTTGTCTTGTCTCTTATATTCCATTATCCCAACTCGGAAAGATATTAACACAATTGGAGAGAGAGAGAAGGAGAACGGCGGCTTTTACTTCTCTCTCTCACTCACATACATATAAATATTTCATAGTGAAAAGATAAAATATCCGATCCTCTATGCATATAGCTTCAATATAGCCAACTGCACTTTATGATGAGATGACATGCATGCCTGGCTGGCATTTTGTTAAAAAATGAATCATCAACATCACCATCATCATATCAACATTCAGCTTCAAACCATTTCCAGTTTTCTTCCAAATGTTATTGAGAGAAAAAGAACATGTATATGTGGGGCTGGGGAATGAAAGGGGACGATGGACGAGCAAGTATTTATATAAGGCTGAAAGGAGCTGAGGCTCAGTAATTGTGAAAATCATCTGCGGAGGAATACAGCTAAGAACATTACTGTTTAGGACTATAATGGATATATGATTACGGACGGATACTTTTCCCCTTATAACATCTCAGCCCTTTCATATAAGGCTGAAAAAAGAAGAATTTTCAGAGTATAAAGCTTCAGTTTTGTTATGCTAAGGCTAGATATGACTTGGGTATAAAACGTGAGTTTTTCTGTATTATGCTTCCCTTGGTCTGTGTGGTGGAGGTGAAGCAAAAAGTCTGAAAAGGATACGAGTATATCGCTGCTGCTGATGAGTCTCTTGTACAAGTTGGACCGTTTTAGAAGTAAACATAGAGGATTTATATATAATGGCAAGAATGACTATGACTATAGCCAACTCCAACAATCCAAAACCCAAACTTGCACAACAGAAGAATATACTTAGGCATGTAAGTTTCTATCTCTGTGTGCCTTTAACTGCGGACCGAACCTTTCCCCAAGTTGAACAAGAGACAAGTTTTTACTCCATCACCGTCATCATCATCATCAGCCTTTGCTCTGGCATGACATATTATGGATATTTTCTCAAAGAAATGAGGTATACCCCAGACCAGCTCAGTATTTGTACAGGGGTGGAGAGGAGCGAAAAGCGCTTAAAAACTCCATGTCTACCCAATGCATAAGAACTATCTGAGGTGGTGGTATGGCAGTGCTAGTGTGGAGGTAGTATACGGTTGTATTGCTTTTAAGAGCATGCAATAAATGCAATAATTCTCTCTCTCTCTAATAATAATGGCTCAAGTAAAATGGGAATGGGCCTTTTCATATCATCATATGTGGCATTTTATATACAAGGACAAAAAGGAGAATATCACGTAGAAAATCTATACCAGCCCATAGGCCCACCACCATACCACCTAATAAACTTATTCATTTTCATACACATTGAGCTCAAATGCATTTTCCCTTGTAAACTTTGTATGATATGAGCATAGTGAAGTTTCTGCTGACTATACGAAAAGCTTTCCTCCTTCCTATTATTAGCGAATAAGATCCAAACTGTTTCTCTTATTCTTTACAAAATGCTCAGCTTTTTCATATACGTATTTTATAATTCACATACATGGCTCATGGCTTTTTATCCTGTTTCCATCCATTTTCCCCCTTGCATTTTATTTTGCCATTGCTGAGACTCCTCAGCTATGTACATGGTGGTGATGGCAAGAGGAGTCATCTAGCTAAAGGAAGGAGTGAGAGGGATGATGATGCGAAATAAGGGAATGTATGTAAAGGCTATTTTCTCAACATCAAGCCATCTATCTCCAAAGGCACACAGCAAGAGTAGCGCAGCGTTGTTCTCACTATGATAAAAGCTCGTTCACTAAACTCAGCTCATTTCAGAGTTTTCGCTCGGAAAAGCCATATCCACACCAGACCAGAGAGGAAAACATCTCTCAACCAGCTTACAACATGACTGTGTAGAAATGAGCTTCAGAAAACTTCAACCTGAACAAGCATCCCATTCCTAGCCATACCAGTGCCACACACATAGAATGATAGAACTTGAAGGGAAATACCATTCCATTTCCCATGTTACGTGAATGAGAATATACTGTTGTTGCAGTGTAGTGTGGGTAGAGCTTCTAAGGTCCTGTCATGATTATTGCAAGCGCAGGCAACTGAAGCTCCCAATCGAACTTCAGCTTCAGTGCTAGGCTTATGTACTCCTTCCCTTACAGAACTTCACACCAGAGTACTGAACTGGGAACCTGGCTATGTGTGTGGCTCTCTTATGTAGAGAATGCTTCGCGTGAAGGATATTTGGACGAATGCTGAGGCATATCCATTCCACGGTTTTGGGGCTCCCATCCGATATTTTATACACTTTAGCTCTGTATTGTAGTTTGTAGGTACAAATTTTCATATTATATTTCTCTCCTGTCGCTACTTTAATGCTGAAAGTCCTGATGCTCCTGATATGTATGTTAGCTCCTTATATATGCCTATGCCTTATCCACAATATATACAGCCATCACCATCATCCCCATCACGATCATCATCATCATCATCATCTCCTCATATTCTCAAACACACTCACTAAAAAAGTTGGACGAGAGAACCTCCAAAAAAATACACAAGTTTTCTACACTTTTTCATAAAATTTATTTGGAAATTTTTGGAGCAGGTCTGTTCCCCCACATTGGGAGTACTAAGGAAAGGGCCAGCTTCCAAATGAGTATTTTTCGAGGTTGGAACTCCCCCCAGAAGTGAAGGAAAGTTTAGTCAAACTAAGGGAACTTTTTGAAGAGGCTGAGAAAACCAAGAAAATATTTTTGCCTCGTCGGGAGGATCAACTCTTCAAAATCATCAACAAAAACGGAGCCAAACTTACAGGCTTGGAAAAGGGGAGGAGAGGAATTGTAATTTAATTATTGGAAAGGTTAAAACTCAAGATAATGTGGAAAGGCATTTAAATATTTTTTATATGTGAAGAGAGAGAGAGGTGTTTTTAAAAGCGTTTCGCCTTTGGTGATGACGACTAAAACGGAGAAAAGTGAATGTGATTATCAGCAGCGTCTGTGAAGCCAGAGGAATTTTAAATGCAGCTGACCAAGGCGCTTTCCTGTTTTTTTGGAGGAAAGATCCAAAACAATGGATTTCTTAGTGTGGAGGGAGCGTCATCCTCAACGGAAAGTGATTGGAGAACGGGGTTTTAGTGAGGACTTGTAATAATAATAATTAACTTGAAGAGGAAGGGTGTTCTTATCAAGATCCTCGATTCATCATCAATAATTAATATTTTATGGCTTTAAGTGATTAGTGACAAGGAGAAGAAAGTATTAATCGGAATTTGACATGTTATCATCATCGTGTTGTTGTCGTCATTTGCATAATTATTACAAGTATCTGGTGAAGGAAGCACAAAAGGTATTGATTTGAATATCTGCCAGATGATAACTGATAAGAGGGACAAGGGAGTTCACACTTTACTGATGGGCTGAGATATAAAGTGATTTACATAATAATAATATTATTACCCGAAGAAAGGTAAAGTGGATTTGTTCTTTGGAATTGATTGAAGCTGTTATAGTTGTGGATCATCATTATTAGAAACAACTGGGGATCTGAATTGTTGATTAGTTTGATGGAGGGATGATGATGATGACACTGAAACTGAAAGTGTTTAGTGGAACTTGTTAGTGGGAGTATAAAGAAGGGTCAGCAAGGGGCAGGAAAGAGTTTCTGCATGAGAGCCCCAAGCTGGGCTTCCTCCCCAGTGTCAAATGCCAATGACAAGTGGGACTTGCTCTGATTCATTGTTGTGCTCAGCAGTAGCAGCGACACAATCATCCAGATTAGAGCCGGGATGCCCTCGGTCAGTCTTAATGAGAATAGTGTTAGTGTACCTCCAGAAAGTCAGCAACAAGGACAGCAGCCTGGAGGACCACATTCGTATCCGCCGCCCCCTCCTCACCAACAACCGCCCCCACCTCCCCCGTCTGGACATCATCAGTATCCAGGCGCTGGTGGCGGGGGCTATCCGCCATACCCTGGCAGGACAGGGTATGAGCATGGACCACCTCAACACCACGTGAATAACAGTGACCCCATGGCTGTGTCACAGCAGCACCCTTATCAACATCCGTATCCCCCTCATCAGCAGCCTCCGATGAGATTTCCAGGTAATTTAAGACGCGATTGGCCGAGATTTTCCTTTACCATCATTAATCTCTGCTGATGGAAACAAAAAAACCTCTCTCCACTCCTATATCACCTATTCAGTCCAAGAGTTTAAAACAATTTTGATTTCTTTTCTTTCTCTCTCAGGTAAACCATTGCCAGGTGGTCCACCGGGCTCCCAACAACAGCCCCCACCAGTATCCGGCCAATATCCTCCTCAGCAAATGCGTAGCGGTGGTTATCCACCGTCAGGTCCTGCTGGAATGACGGGCCAAAGCATATCGCAACAAAGTGGGCCAACGCCCACGCTAAATCAACTACTTCAACCTGGAGCTGCCGGAGGGGGAAGCACTGGTGCTACAGGGAATCCGCCTGGAGGTGCCCCTCCATCCATGCCAGGTCACGGCCAACCACATCGGTACCCTCCACCCCCGACTGGCTATGAGCACAACCAGTACAACATGCCCCCACATAGTAAGTCTGACTACCCAGCCGGGCCACAGGGATGGCCACCTCCTGCACCAAACCAAAGGCCTCCTGTCAACTCCTATGGACATCCCCCACCACCTCCGTTTCAACAGCAAGCCATGTATAGACAGGTATGTCAACTCAATCAAAAATAATTTTTCTCTCCTCCACTTTACGTCAAAAATGTCAAATTCTCGACATCATCATCAAGCTCATGTTGTCGTTGTCGCGTGGGAATCACTTGTTATCAATCTCTCTGGCCATAAAAGATTACCATGTCACATGGCACTCGCATACGTGCATCCCGTATCAACAACCACTTTCTTATATCTCCTATCTCATATAACCTTCCATTTATACATGACTCATCCTTTCCATTTCCATCTGCATTGGCACATTCACCACCAAATGTAAACAAAATAATGACTCGGTTCAGTCGGTTCACTAGAACTCGAGATGAAATGAAGGAAATATCAATTTGCATATTTTAGTATGAAACCCCATCCCCATCTCGCAATACATATGCCTACCCATCATTGACATCGACATCTAACCCAGCCTCATTCACTAATTAGTCCGAAACGCTTAAAAGTCAATCCTTTAGAGCTCACGTTAATGTTCCCTGCTCATGTTCCAACGCAACGTGAACTCCTCTAAATGTCAAAAAATAAAATTTGGAGGGAAGTGAGACATAAGGAAGGAGACGTTGTTGTACAAAAAGCCGGTGGCATTCCGTCTTTTTTTATTTTTATTCATTGGCAATGAATAGGGATAAGTCGTTTCTCTCTCTTGAAAAAAAAAATCTGAAAGAACATGAAAAAAAAGGAGAAGAGATCATCTGACTCGAGTATGAACTCTGCAATAACACAAAAAGAAAAAGTACACTTTACGTTTTATCTTTCCCCTATAAGAACTCTATAGGATTCTTAAGAAAATATGTATCATAAAATATACCTACTAAGCCATATTCTCGAAAGGAAAAGGAGGAAAAAGGACCATGTGGATTGGAATGTCTTGTGTCTGAGCTTTGCAAAAGGAAGGAGAGAGATGGATGATGCTGATTGAGCTTTTTTGTTTTGTTGTTGTGATGCTCGACGGCGGTGACGACAGAAGGAAAGAACAAGACCGTCATCATTATCAACGCGTGGTCTTGCTTGATTCATTCAGCTTCCTATCATTTCATGAACAAGAGAGAAAAACTTTAGATAACTTCCTTTTTCTTATCTTTATGTGACGACTTTTGCTATGATTATTAAAAATGGGACGATTTTTCAAATGACCAGAAACTTTTTAGATATATAGCAAAGACCTAAAATTGCATTCATCCTGCTCTTCGCAAAATCATCAGGTGTCCGGTAGTCGGTCAGCACATTCCCTTGGAAAGCCATATTTCAAAAAGTGCTACTCTCCCCAACAATTTCAGGAAGGTGGATTCGTACATTTACCTTTAAAATGGAAGTAGGCATAAATGTGAAATGTTACAAAGAGAGCACGTTCCCCAAAATAAACATCGAGAGGGGAGTCGACGGCCGAGCACGTGAATATTGGCAACTAATAGGGAAATATGATAACACTACAGAGAGAGTTTTGGAAGAAGGTTAATTGCTACCTGGAACTAAACTTTCCAACTCTCACTCCCCCCAACACATACAACTTTTCTCCTGAAGTAAAG
>JAQGAH010001252.1:0-16462 GCA_034696885.1 Lepidocyrtus paradoxus
TGTTATTTAAGATAACCGTCGTGTCTTTGTCTAGTCTTCACATTTATTGTTAGAAACAGTTTGTAGATTTCTAATACTGATTATGATATATCCATGTATATGATCAAGCATTAATGATGATAGCTTTCTTGTTACTTTAGTTAATGATAGGGGAGCACCAGAGTGCAATGATAATGACACAATGATGATCATCATGATCATTCCTTAATCTTTTCGTTAGATAATGTAATTGAATGACTTGATTTCATTGTTGGAAGGGAACAGATCGAATTATAGTTGGGCAATACTAATATTGGCAAAGTTGTACGAAAAATAGAGGCTAATTGCCATTGTTCGGAGATAACAATACAGAGTTGTAGTCGGATGGCATGTGTTCGTGCAATCTGGATTGGCCCGCTTGACTGCATTGTCATATCGTAGCTGGACTGCGCTCTAAATATTAAACTGTATCTGTTCTGTAAAATAGCATGATAATTTAGAACGTATTGAGATGAAAAGCTGCTTATTTTTATTAGCTTCACCAAGATAATTAAATAATGTCAGGTAAGCTATTTAACTTGATTTGGGATAGGCAGGTTGCCAATGGAAGATTTGGGTGAGGGTGAAATGAGGTAACAAATGTAATATGTTTTGTAACAACTTGACGGATAAAGGTGGAAGCTTCAAATTAATTTCAATCAAATTCTACTTATCCAAGTAATAATGTTTTGTCAAATCAACGAAAACAATATATCCGTGCAAGTCAGCAGTATTAATCAACAGTAAACTCATTATTATGGATTTTGGTGATAAGTAATTAATAAATTTGTTATCATTACTTCAAAACAATAGCAATTTGTATTTTCAACAACTTTTTCGTTTATTTTATATATTTAAAATAAATTATTGAAAACTCAAGGTGAGGTGAACATATTATCACTGTTTAGCCAGCTGCTGATGGCCCCTTTTGTCGGTGTGCCTCCTTCTGATCCTTTTTCTTCTGTTGTTCCGGTGTTAGTTTCCCTTCAGCAATCTATTGAAAAATAGGCGGTAGGTATTAATACATACTACATACAAATAGTTTGGTTATGGTTAATATAGTACCATGATGATAATAGCAACTAAGAGAAAACAACAAAAATGCTGAAATATCTTCATCCTGGAACAGATAGGTTTGATCAATGTCTGGTAAATTTGGTTTGACCTTGGGATAAACGGGCTTGAATTGTGCAAAAAGTCAGCAATTACTGTTCCCTTTAGACTGCTCAGCGATGAATAGAAAATATGACACAACTACACTCAGGAACTAATCAAATAAAACCATTAATGCATAACTTGTGACAATAACATGAGTTAATGAGTTAATGACGTTTTAATCACCTTGATTGCAAACGTGTCATCAATATGAAAGAAACCGCTACCTATTCCAACTGGGTTATTTTTTATGTCTTCTAAAACAATAACTCGATCAATTCTTTGTCCATCAATCATGATTTGTGATTTGTCACTGTAGTGTCGCATAACCCACTGTCGGAATGCTGGGTTCTAAAAGCAATAAAAAAACATCACATGAACATGATACATGTTTTAAATTGAGCTAAATACATATCCACCGTTTTTTATATTAGCAAAACTCACGTACCAACCGTGACGACAACACTGCAAAGTAGTACGTCAGTATCACGCAAACAATTAACCAACAAACAAGGAAAAATTCAATGCTTCTATTTTCTCCGTGCAAGTTTTGTAATAAAAAATAGCCCGATAGAAGTAGGTAGTACACATGCGTCCATCTTATGAGTGTTCCAAATGTATTCTCCAACAGATTTGATAATTGTCGTAAATATCCGTACTTTTTCCAAATTTTCTGTTCGGTTTGTCTTTGCTCATTAAGTTTTTTGTAGTTATTAAGTATTTTGTCTTCAACTTCAAAAAGATGCCACACTCCTGTGTTGTTTGCCGATAATGGAAAGTAAAAGCACTCCCAGTACATGAGTATTGATGCTGTTAGTATAATACTAACGTTTGCATATTTATGAATGCCGCTGAATAACATTGCGGTAACGCCAAAAGTACCGACAATGCTGTTTGAGATTGTTAAGTTTTCATACTTTAAAAAGTGCTGATCCTGTAGTTCAGTATCATTAATGGACTTCATTGTCCAAAATGACGCTGCAAATCCAAATTCATATCCTCTACTCAAAATTAATTCTTTCAGCGAAAAATTACGGACATCAAGCACAGTAAAAGTTGATGTGCAGATACCAAACAAGATCGTGGCCGTCGACATAATATATGGAACAGATTTCACCTATTTTAAATAAAATGAAATTACTTTTAAACATAGCATAAACAGCTTATTTTAAATCTTGATAATATATCTACTTTAAACCTATGCATCATAAATGCTTTCACCACCGGAATATTTTGAAGGCTTACCATGGGTGAGTGGATTTGAAAGTAAGTTTGATTAGAAAATTAAATGGATGCCACTTTCTGTTATCTGGAAACCGTTTTTCTAATTGATATGATGTCTAATTAAAAAATTTAGCAAAGTTACAACTACAAATCTCTGGACAGGGATTTGACGTTCAAGATGGGGCACAAGCAAACTCAGTCCTTAGCTTTGTAGCATTGCTAAGAACGCTTTTGCATTTATCTTTAAATAATATTGAATACTTTGAAATAGTTACCAATGGTCCTATGTTGACACTGGAGACATAGTCTTTCTTTTTGAGCAGACTAAATATTTCCTGTAGCTGACCATGTTTTTTTACAACAACGTAAAAGAAAAGCAACCGAACGATCCCGTCAACGATAAAAAATCCAAGTTTTATGTAGCCAAACATATATCCAGGCTGCGTTGACAATAAGTACTGGTTCTTAATTGTTTCTAAGCAAAATAACATGGAAAGCACACAGAAAGTTCCAAACCCGATCTAAAAATTAGAAATTAATATTGAATTAAACTTTACTCTGCAAACATGATTTTAAACAATGAAATTTAAAAAACGCTTCTAGTAACAGTTATTTAAAAAAATAGTGTTTAAACCGTGCTAAAAAAGAGTAGAATATAGGAAAATTAAAGTTACGTGATACGTTATATGGTTTTACTACAGAAATAATGATAAATTTCTCAATAAAATATGGGTTTTCTTACCCAATGTAAAATTTGCTGTTTAAGAGTTTTGGGCTGATTTTCTAGGTTAAATTTGCTAATGCAAATAAAATACATGAATTTGAAATACGCTTCAAGAAAATTTGTTCCGATAGTACGAGCTGTTAATGGTGTGGGATTTTCAGGAGTACAAATTGTGTCGTTTGTTGGAACTGTACTTTCTGATTCTGGTTCTCTACTGGAGACGGTATGCACATCTATTCGTACCGTGTCATTTTTTTGATAGTATATCATTCGCGGATACCGATTAACGTTTTTATTCATTTTATCAAATTAAATTTTTTATCAAATTTTAATTCATTCGGAGAAAGTGGGTAAGGTACTGAAAGTATATTAAATATTGTTTTAAATATTGTGATTTTTGAATGAGATGTATTTTTTTTGTTAATTGAAACCCCAACGTTAACAGGAACTCTAATTTTATTATTCGTTTTCAATTTTCAGGTCAATTGTGCAGTAAATATGTGATAGAATATTATAAATTTTGATAAGTTGAATCGACAACGCGCAGCTAGCGGAAAGCACTAGAGAGTTGTAAACACCTGGTAAAAACTCCAATATCTTTTTTAGTCGTTTAATAAAACGACTATTTCTGGGCTTATATGTGAGATCAAATCAAAATGAAAAATAGTCATTCACAGCTATACAAACTTGCGACCGGATACAGTATGGGAAAACCATACATACCTGACAAAAAGGTGTAATGCGTATAAACTTGACAACCATTTATCGTTTACCCGTTTAATTAAACTTTTGGTAAATCATGTTATAAAAACATAAAATAAGTTTACTTCAGCCGCCGTTTAATGAAAGAAAAATTGTACTTCCACTGCTGAAGTCAGTGTTGATCTGCTTGTTGAAGTTTTCATCAGGTTTTATCATACTAGCGACCAGCCCACCCGGATTCTTCGAATGATCTTCATACTCGTTCCCGGCCCTTACCCCGCGAGGCCCTTACCCCGTTGAGGTCCATTATTCCGCCAGACCTTTTCTTCGCTAGGCCTTATCTCTCTAGGCCCTTATCCCGCCCGATTTTTTTTGCATGACATTCATTTTTTAAGCTACTTATAAAATAATAACGTATCTACTTATAATAAGTTTAACAATACTTACAATTAGCTTTATTAAACATGTCATGATTTGCATAAATTTTCTCATCATATAAGATTGACATATGCAAGTATTCTGTAATATGTCAACCTGCGCCAATAATAATGTTTTAGTGAAAAAGGTGGAATTTCATAGTCATTTTATTCATTTCAATCTTAGTTCATATCCAGATAAAGTGGAGAGGTTGAGACAATCGCATCTTGAAAACGAAAAAAATGATTGCTACATGCTGCCATTTACGGCTTTCTTTTTGTTTGGAATGGTCAATGTGTTTCCCATATTTAACTCATATGAAGATGGACTGTTTAACCACAGTAATTTTTATAGGAGATTAAAACTAAACATTTTAAATTCAGCTTTATTCATTATAGTCTCCTTGAACATTCATTTCATTCTGATATATTTGTCTGAGTCTCATATATTCTGATAGGGTCTTCCTTTCACCTTACCACAAACTAACAACTCAGATATTGATGATTGTGAATACATTAAACCTACCTTTGTAAACACTTAAATAAAAAACGAATTGCCAAAGGTTTTAATGTTATTGTTATTAGATTTGATGACGATGCATTTCAAAGATGTTTTAATTAGGATAATACTGGAATAGTGGGACAAAGATTTCCCGGGATAGACCTACGGAGATAAGTGTCTAACAGGATAAAAGTCTGGCGGGGTAAGGGCCTAGCGGGGTAAAAGTCTGGCGGGATAATGGGCCTCGGCGGGGTAAGGGCCTCGCGGATAAGGGCCTAGAAACGTCATTTTGCGTATTTCGATATAATTCCAGCTCAAAGTCCCACTCACTAATTTAAATACTTCCAGCTCAATAGTCACTAATACAAATACTTCTAGTTCAAAGGTCCAGTCACTAATTTAAAACTTCCAGCTCAAAGTCCCAGTCACTAATTTAAATACTTCCAGCTCATAGTCCCACTCACTAATACAAAATAAATGTAAAAATTGCATGATTGATGAAGTCACTAATGTAATTTAGTAATCACAATCAGGGTGACTGATCTGGCATAGCCGGAGTCCAACATTCTAACATACACACAGTGAACGATAACAGTGGTGAGCATGAGCAGTGCAGTGGGATGATAACACTGAGCTGTACACATATAAATTGAATCATGGAGTACTGGGGAAAATAAAGGACCAAGCGGAAGGAGTAAAAGTTGTTAGGGAAAACAGTGGAGTCCCTATACAGTAGCAGTCAATGCATAGCAGGAGTCCCATAACAGTGAGCAGTCAGGTGTACACATATACATTTAATCATGGAGTAATTTGGAAAATAAAGAACCAAGGGAAATGAGTAAAAGTTGTGAGTAAACAATGGAGTCCTCGTCAAATGTATACTTGTACATGGAATCATAGAGTGCACAGGGGCATTATGAAGCAAACGCAAAATTTAAGAATGCTTCAACCCAGAATGCACTCGATATGTAATATAGATATGGTCGTAAGTTGTACGCCACAAAAATTACGGTTTATTAATATTATGCATTTTTTGATATAAAAACGTATTACAAAAATATTTTCATAGTAAACTTTTGGTGCCACCTAATCATCACTATTGTGTCGTACACAACCAAAGTTGTTTTGTTCCAACATTTCGTTTTTTTAAAAGTATTTCAAGTTTTATAAGTCAATGTTTCACCTAAAAATGCATAAAATTAATGTCCATTTTGGCTTTTTTCTAGTGCTGGTGTTAACCGATCGTGTTGGTTGACGAACTCGATTCTTAACTTTACTCGATTCTTAACGCGATGGACAGACAGACTGTCCAGACAATCTTAGTAACTTGCGTTTTATCTTACGGTTGCATGTTAATAATGCACTTATGTGGGTTGAATTTCTTTGGTATTGTAGTTTCGATACCGTTATATGTGGTAACAATGAGAAAATTGAATGTTTAATTTAGAGTTAAATAAGAACAAAGTGAAGGACATTACAATTTTTGCTTCATTCGTTTTGACATTTTCCCCTGATGTTCCTTACTTGCACGCACCGAAATTATTTTTTTTTGCAGGATAACATGACATCTGTAATACGTTTTAAACTTCGTTGCTTTTTTGGTTGCCTGTTGCTTTCACGGTTTACGGTTCCAAACCTTCAATTATCCTGTACATATGTGTCCTATAGATTGTTATGCATACCAATGATGTCATTTGTATTTCATTTTATTGTATGGGCTATGTAAAATTTAAGAGGGGGATATGATCGCCCTACTCTGTGTTAAAATAGACCCATTTATTTTGAGAAACTACAAAAGTTTGAGAGCAGCAGGAAGTTTGATCATATCATAATGAAATAAATAATCACATTATAAAAACCTTTAAACCTAAACCATAGCTAAATGTGATTATATTCACTGTCAGCTTTAAATATTATGCGGAGTTTACAAAGTATTTTAGTCATTTGAATAACCATAGCATTTGTAGTATTTCATGCATACAATGGGATTGAAAATTCAATGTAAATTTACAATATTGGCATGGAACACTAATATTGATGGACAACATAATTAAACTTTGCTCATTTTCATTTTCTCTACTTGTGCTTATATCTATTCAGAACCCATTGTAAATATGCAAGTTCCGATAAACAATAACTAGATAGTACTTACTTACATATCAAATAAAACTGAAAATTAAACTTATGCAGTGCTCATTTTATTTGAAGCATTATAAATATGTATAAAAACTTTTATTATGTAAATACAGCATAAAATTATTAATTTGTTTTGTCACTATAAAATAAGAATATATAAAATACTCAAGATGCGCCATTTTGTATTTTGGCTTTATGTATGTAGTAGCAATAGGTGAAGGGTTTTCCATAAGACATTGCTACAGCTCCCTTGTAGCTATTATGTCATACTTGGTGAAAGTAAATAGAACGACTAGAGTAAACAGAGATCCTTTCACGGCCCATTGCTATCATGGCATTCCATCTGCTGAGGCGCAATTCCTTGGTAGGAATACTTGGTCTCCTTTCTTTCTCCTTGAACATATTTTTAAAAAAAAGTATTTCATAATTTTTAATTTGCAAAATCAAATACATTAACTTGGCAATGAACAATACATAAATATTCCTTTTGCATACAACAACATGGCTGAAATTTTCAGACATCCCCCGTATTTTCAACTTTCTCTCGCCTTGCCACTTGTAAGGTAACTTCACCAGATTTGATCCCTTTGAAGATGTTGAGAGCTTCAGTGTGCGTGACGTTGGAAAGAGATTGTCCATTCACGGATAAAATCTCGTCACCTTCAAATAAATGAAAATGTCATTATTAAATACAAGAAATCATATTGAAAAGAAAGTAGGTATGTGTGTTAGATGAATGAATGGAAAGCAAACTAATCGCAAACCTTCACTTAAGTTTCCCTCTTCACTGGCTTGTCCATATGGAAAAACTCTCTTGATAAATATGCCCATACTACCCTTTGGCGAATCTTTTCCTCCCACAACCGAAAATCCCAAGCTTTTCTTTGTCGGTCCTTTTTCAAACTTTATAGAAAAGATGGACAAACACAAAGATTGGGTTCTAGTTTTATCTCCATCCCCTATTTTACTCTTCACCCGAAATGATGGGATGACGGAAGCTGCTCTTGGAATGACCCCTTGTGGAACTGTGACTTGGGTTTTTGACCCACTACTTATCGTTCCTCGTTTTCCCATCAGCATCTGTAATTCATCTTCATCCTCATCGCTTGTCCTGACGTTGCTTACATTTCTTCTAGAATCGACGTCCACACTCCCCTTCCTCCTCTTTCTCGGAAGAACAGATCTGGGCCCACCGACATCGATACATGAAATACTTTGACTTCTTGGCAAGGTGCTACTTCTTACTGAGCCATTTGCCATATGTGAAGGTTTAGTTCCGCTACTATGGCGTCTTTCATTAAAGCCATTGGAGCCTCCTTCCGCTTTCTTCATCCTTGTCAGCGTAACATAAGCCAGTGGACCGTAGCATGAAGAAGAAGATGAACTACTGCTGGGCGATGGCCGATCGCAACAGGTAGAAGAGTCCGCCGAATCCACCACAGATGAAAGTGTGGAGTCCGTATCAAAAACTAATGGTAGCGGATGATCAACCATCCGTGAGGAGGGAGATGGTGAGGATGACGAAGACGAAGTGGATTTAGTAGACAGGTCACGTTCCTCGTTCAGTTCTTCCTGAGCCACTTTCGTCACTGATACGGAGCCAGCTGCTCGGATTCTTGGTGAGTCATTTCCGGTTGTAACCCTGGTGGAGTCGCTATCATAGCCGCTACTTACCTCCGTACTACTTCCCATCATGCTTCCTCTGTTCTCCTTCCCTCGACTGATTTCTCCAATGGAGAAACTTCTACGAGGGTGACTGTAATTGTAGCGAGAAGGATGATTCCATCCTCTACCGAACTGAGGACTGTGACCATCGACCATTGAGCCTCCATATGTATCAATATCCCATTCCGGGTGGTCATTATGAAGCAAGTCTATTCTAATTTGGGAAAGGGGATCAAACATCCGTTGACCTGGAGGACATGCAATGCTACTAGGACGGCGATGGGGATGAGGTGGACTGCGCGGGCCATTCACTGAAGGGCGCATAATATACGGCATGGACATCATCATTAACATGGACTCGTCTTCTTCTTCCTCCGTCCTTTCCACCATAGATCTTCTTGGGAGTCGTTTTGAGAATGAAGATGGGCTATGCAAATCACCCATACTATTATGAAGAATGTTGCGTTGTGAAAATGGTCTCCGTTGACCTTCATCTCTATTTATTTCTATTGGTTTAGTCTTTTGAATAGACAACGAGGAAGGCTGGCCGCCATGACCAGGTTCTTCAGGCAGAGCTGTTAGCTTGGATCTAATATAAGCATAAGGAAATGAAGAACGCTTTGACATTGTGGATGTCGATGTAGACTGGTTGTGGGAGGGAGAAGTGGGGCTCATGGTGTCGGTAGAAGTGGCCTTATGCATACTTCCAAGCTGCTGGCTACTCCCACTCTCAACTTCAGCGATTGAAAAGTGTCGCCCATCAAGGGTATGCCTTCTATTCAAGCTTGGCAGACTTGACAAGTTATCACAACTCGTTGCTTTCATCATCATAAAGGCATCGGAAGACAAGGAGCCAAAATCAGAGGTTGAGGCAAAGGAGCAACGACGCCTGTCGATGGTTCCATAAGGTCCCCCTTCATTTTCCAAGTCAGAGTCGAACCACGCTGGTATATGGCTTATGGACGAGGATGAAGTGGGATGGTAGTAGCTCCTTCGGCTTGGAATGCTATTTAGTAGAAGCTCATCATCAATGTATTCCTCTCCAGTGTAAAATCTTACTGGAGAGTAGAGTGGAGTTGAAGCATCAAGATCCTCTGTATCCGTTCCCTTGTCCACTTTGTTGCTGGAAGGGGAAGACTTGTCACCTTCCTCTTTGCTTTTCCCTGTAAATCGGTTTTGTGATTTGGACAGGAGAAGTCTAAGAGACTGAACCCTGCCAACTTTCTTGCCCTGCTTAGGCTCCTTTGCAGATTGCCCCGTGGTCAGTTTCGTAATTGACGCGGATGTTCGTAAAGTATTGAACTTTTCTTTGGCAGCATGCACCTTGTCAGCAAACTTTGAGCCGGACGATGAATGGTCAGGATTGAAGTGGAGAGTTTTTCTACGTCCAATATTAGATGGGAGGGCATCGCTGGACTCTGCTCGTCGGATGGAATCCCATGTGTCGCTAACCCTTCTACTCCATGATGCTAAGCGAGGATATTGCTTCAAAGCTTCTTTCTCCTTTTGACTGTGATGTCGTTCCAAGAAGAGGGTAACATCATCAATATTATTATTTGTCGGGGAGGAGGGCTTTGGCCTCGACGTAATAAAGCTGTGGCTTCGCTTCACACGAAGAAACGTAGAAACAGGCAGGGACATTGGAGAATTTGATGGTGACCGCAGTGGGATTGCCGCCGAGGTAGCAACAATCAGGCTAGTGGGACTGTCATCATCATCACTCCCCACCCCCAACTCCTTTTGAGTAAGACTCAAACTATTATGAAAGCTCCGCTGCTCATCAATCGTCTTCAGAGGAGCCATCCCCACCAGGCGTGGGTCCTCAAAATTAATCTCCTTCCGACGACTGAACAACCTCATCTTGACTTCCTAATTACTGGAAATTCGCTATACTTTCCACAAAACTCAATTAGCACTCCCTCCAACTTCCTTATTTAGCCTCCTCCAACAAAAAACTGGCACAGCCACTGTCTTAATTTGTATTATTTATGATTGCAAAAATCATATGAAAACAAGTTCCTAATTCTCGTCGTTCCACAATTTATTTGTCTGTTTTGGTCCCTTCACATTTACGCTAATTTAGAAATATTGCTGTAATTTTTCATATAATTTTCTGCTGATGACATTTCCTTTTTTCTTCAAACGCACCTGTTCCGTACTGCTGGCTGGCTCTTATTGAATAAGATGATTTTGTTGGTATCTGCGATAAGAAAAAAAAAGAAAATCATCAAATCATTATCATTATCATTATGAACCCTTCTGTATAATGTGTTTTTTTAATCATCTTGTAAGTAGGTACATGCCCTTTTGTGAAGTCGTGAATTTGACTTATTATGGTCACGCTGCCCTGCCACAGTAACTCAGTTTGCCTACCATTTAACTATTTAACCTTTTGAAAGTAGTGATATGTAATGCGGTGATTTATGGTGATTAAATGAACTCGTCTTCAACTCTTCTCATTCATTCAGCTTTCATCGTCAGCTTCGTCTTTTTCAACAGGCCACTTTTTCTCGCTTTAGCTGACAACTCGAGCTGTTGATTATCCTTAGGTACGCTTGCCATTGTTTGAATGAAAATGTCGGCTTCAGAAGATTTTGATTTGGTCACTTGAAACTATCTGAGGGATTGCATATTGCACTACTTTGAAATTTGAAATCTGCAATAAGACCAATGCGTTCTTGGGATAAAAAATGTGATGTGATGATGGTGACGGCATTGCCCTTTAAAAACAACCTCATCAACACGTCATCACCCTCATCATCTTTGCCACAACCAGAAAATAAAAACATACGTAACAAGAGTTTAGTAATGAGGATATTATGGCAGCAGTGGAGTGGCGAAATGTGAAATCGAAAGCGATAAATTAAATCATTCACTATACAAAAGGGGAAGAGAGTTGGAGGTATGATTTTTATGACACTTTGCATCAAATTACATGAAAATATTAAGAAAAATCCTTAATCGTTACTTGGCTTTCTACTTTTTTCCAACTTGACGTAATTTAGGTAAAAATTGGTCTGATAAAGGAGTCTTCTTAAATAAGCTGTAAATTAAGGAAAAAATCCCTTTTTATACAGATTCCATACAAAAAACAGATCTTTCATTTATTTAACGAGGTAGCTTTTTTCAAGAATTTTTCCATGTCGAATTAAAAATTGTGACATTGAAAAAAATACATTTAAGGAAAGGGATTCCCTATGCATAATCTTTAAATGCGCCAAGAGTGACCTCGAGAAGTTAAGAAGATTTTTAAAAAATGACTTAAGCCGAAAAGTGGACTCAGGATTCCTTAAACGTTTTTAGAGGTTCAAAGAATATTGAAATTTTATTTTGAAAATTCAAAGACAAAAAGCTGACACATGTGTGGCATATTAAAAGTAGAACCAGTACAAGATAGCAGCAGTCACCCTGTTTTTATACAATGCAAAAAATGGGCTTATTATTACGAGAAAGAATAATAATATGATGATAATTTAGATTGGGATTACTTAATCGTGCATAATTTGTGCTAGAAAAGAACCGCAACGCCCGCTGACCAACAAGGTTTCGCAGTACATGGTACACGCATGGACGATGCAAGGAAAAAACTTTTGTCACTTTGAAAACCAGGACTGCATGCAATCTTGCTGAAATCTTGTGTGAATCTGTTGATGCATGTAACTGTTTTTAATTAGAAAAGTACAAGATGAAGATAACAAGAAAGATGTGTGGTGATGAAACTGACGAGGAACATACGTATTATTATGAACGAGCCTGCGAAATGCTAGAGTTGTTACATGCTATAAAAGGCAGCGACAACGTAACAAGATGAAAACACATTTTTAGTGTGGGAATTGCTTTTTGGCGATTCCTATCTTAAAAAGTCAACAGTTTTAAACAGAAGAATCGGGATGATGATGTGATAATGGAGTAGGATAAGTACGATGCTGAGCTCCTCTAAATAGGGGAACTAAAACGGAGATTATTTTGCAAGGAATTAGATTCCACTTTAGGTAAAAGTAAAGTGGGACAGCGGAAGATGTAATAATAATGCGGTGCTTTTTTGCGTTTCTTCTGATGTCTCAGAAGGGTAAAAATTGTTACATGTTTGCACACAAGGCAAAATAAAAAACCCGAAGGACTTTCTTCCAAAAGATTTTCCCATGCCGGGAATCGAACCCGGTCCTTTCGGGACCTCTGCGTTGCTTGAGAGCCGAATATCCTAGCCACTAGACCACATGGGACTGCTTAGATTCTGTTCAAGAGGCTGAAATGAGTTAAAGTAACGAGCGTTTTTCTTGGAACCGGAAATAAACGACAACTTTTTACCTCTCTCCCAGGCTTCCGCTTCTATGCAATCCCTCTGATATTTTTAGACAATTTGATTTCTATTTGCTACAACAGATAGAAGCTGATATGCCTTTCATTCAAAATGCTTGCGAAATGTGTTCACTTCTGCCATTCACACAAACTCGCAAGTACAAAATATTTTCATTTTGTTTATTTATAAAATTTCGATTCACGTGTGGCACTCGCTCGCACGGCTTGTGTTGTTATAAAATCGTAAATAAACATGAAAACAATAAACAAACTACGCTTTTTTGTAACCACTTGTTCTTTAAAATGATACACTTAAAGCTGCTGTTACGATTACACGCACAATATGCGATAGAAACCTCTCTTGATAAAAAAAACTCATTTACTCCCCCACCCCCCAAACAGCCACGGCAGGAACAAGTAGTCAAAAACTTTTAATTCTCAAATCGTGTGCATGTTTCTTGCTTGTTTGTGATTTTGTTTATATCACCACCTACCTTTAGCTCTAGGCTAAAATTTGGATATTGAGTCTGTCTACTACCCCACAACACACAGTACCGGACAGTTTACTTTTGCTTTCTTTTTTTTCTTAATTAATAACACAAACAGGGAACAAGCATATTGGCATTGTGTATTGAACTGATTGAAAGTTTTTTTATTGGATGTATAGCATTGATTTAATTTTCGAAGGTAATAAAAAATAAATGTTAGTCAATCGACAAATTATAATTATCCTTGTCAGAGTGCATGCCTCAAACTTACAGGTTGGGATTGGAGGAATGTGAGACAAATCAGTTTCTGTTTGGTTATGAAGGCAGATATAATAATTTATTTGCTATTTGTCCTCAGTAATTTAGCGTAAATTACAAAAGGGAATTGTAATTGCCGTGATACCTATTGAAAGTCAAATTGTCAAATTATATGCTTAGCAGAAGCATGACTATGAGTATGATATAATGATGACTGATCTGATGATGACTTTGCCTAAAAAAACGCATTGTTAAGCCCATATCACATATGGCAATATTATCTTTATTGCTTTGTTCTCATTTCAGTTTCACACTTTTGCTAACTAACAGCCTAGTCAATACGTATTACTACTAATATATTTTCTTCTCTACTGGCTTGATATGAAATCTGCATAGTAGAGAAAAAAATTCTTTACTTTATGGGTACTTCTGCATCGTTACTGAAATTAATATGCATTAGTAGGTAGGCCAAGGACTGAGGAAATGCGCACTCGTAAAATATTATTTTAGTTGGAAAAGATATGGCTCTGGCTGCTGATGATCAAGAGAAGCAATAAATTCTCTCATTGTCATTGTTATTACGGGATTACAATGATGATTGTTATAATGGCTGGGGATTTAGCGAAAACAATTGGCGTTTGACTGAGATCCATATCTATTCCCACATCAGTCAGTCCCAACCAAATCCACGCACCTGACATGAGATGAGTTGGCGGAACACATTTTTCTGAAACGAAAATTGGAACGTAATCCCGCATGAAACTGAAAGCCAAAATTGGTTAGCTAATCCTAGTCAAAGTCCTCTCCACATTTGTGATCATGATGATGATGATGGAATGATAAGCTTTTAGTATTAAACTTCATCCCATATTTTGATTTGAAATTCCTCCAAAAAAAATAATGCCGTTGGTTGCAACAATCCCAAATTACATAATCCAAACCAGAGTGACCAAAAAAACTCAAAGCTGTGTACTTGTACTTGGTACTGACACAGAGAACTATTTTTTCCATTCCATCTTGTTTACAAGTTTACAACAGTGAAATGATTATATTTTTGATAGGGCTATTATAAAAGGGGCACATAAACAGACCGCAAATAGGGACTACAAATTGCTTTACTGTAGGGGATACGCAATAATACGAGACTTTTTAAAAATTCGGCCTCCTATCGCGAACAGACAATGTTGCAAAATTATTTATCAAAATCATATTGGCAAAATAATTGTAATTTTTGTGGAAAGAAGACGCACATTAGCCCAGCATGGGATTTTACTAGAAAAAAATTGATAATATATTATTTTTCGTAAATGGAAAATTTATCTAAAATTCTCATTTTCAGGATATTGGAATCTTTATATTTATGACTAGTCATATAAAAAAATGTTCAATCTCTTCATTTTTTTAGTTTCATCATCCCATCCAATCTGTAATATCAACGTCTTCTTGAATGTTTCAGCTCTCGATTCATCTTTCCATTCAGATGCTAAATTGCAATTGAAATTGTAATTGTAAGCTATTTAATATGTGTCAATAGTCTCATTTGATGTGCTAGACATGTCCTAACACCACCATCAATATTAACTCCCTCCACTCCACCCCAACAAGCTAGAGATTGAACCACACACGTTGCAGAATTCGTATTAAACAGATTATTTGCGCTTTTATCCTTGCACCCTCTGCACCTGCTGCTAAATATGACACATGGTGATTACTAGGAGCGTTGATGATGTCGATGACATATATTTCCCTCTTGCGTAATCCAATATTTTTCTTGAAAAAGCCCAAATCCCAGCTAATTATATGTAAATCACAGTGTAAGCGTAGCGTGACATGTACATAAATAGATATGTGTGGATGCTATTTAAAAACATATACCTTGTAGAAAATGAAGATGTTATCATATCCCAAAATATTACTCATCATCATCAGCATTCACCTTCCATTCATTTTAAATAAGCATTTCATTTAAAATGAATTGAGGAATCCAAACGAAATCACGTAATGGTAATGGCTTGGATGGGCCCTTAAATTGTTTCTGTCTATGTTCAATTTAATATTGAATATTGGATAGTTTTATGACGGCAACAACATCATATCGTCATCATCATCATCATCGATCGGCTCATCTTATTATCGGTGTGAACAAAAGACTCTTTTCATTTCTATTTACTATATCTACTCATTTAGTATGCGTGCAGTTACACTAAAGCATATAACATTATGAATGAGTGGTCCTTCTGGGTGACACTGCTTCACTGTCGCAGCCAAAGTGCCGACATATATTATCATCAACACTTCACATACTGGTAGCATAATTAAATTAAGATTAGACATTTCATAATTTTTCACACCGCATCCCCCTCGTCCTCGTCAAGCCTCCATTTCCTTCTGTATTTGAAATTACATAATCAGCGATAAATAAAGCTGGGGGAGTCGAGAAAATGAAATGTTTTGTGTTTGCCTTATCAATCCTCACATAATTTTCATGCTGCTTTCCCATGAAAAATAAGTTGGATAATTTTGTACTGCTTTGCCCATCACATCATCATCCTTAGATCCTTATCAACTTCCAGTAGCCATGTAGCCATAAAAAAGCGAAAGGGTGTACATAAAATTAGGTCTCATTTTAATTTAACTGATTGCAATTTTCCACCGATAATTATGAGCTTGTGAACAAGACGTGAATTACACCTAATATCTAATTTATGTAGTTAATTAAAGCATCTATACATAGAAACGGGTCTAGCAAACAAACATAAATTACTGGGTCAGGTGTTATTGTTTTTACTAATGGGTTTGTGTGCTGAGTGGAGCAAGTTTTGGAGCATAACATATGCAATTTTTAAGTTTTAAAAATGTCGGAGAATCATTTTAC
>JAQGAH010001253.1:0-16457 GCA_034696885.1 Lepidocyrtus paradoxus
TGATGATCTTTGCCATGTTGACTCTATAATAAATTCATTCAAGTACTTACAAATATCGTGCTTTAGGCTACAGCTTCTATCAACAATGCATATTTCGTGCAAATAAACTGCGATTCATTATTCAATGGAGCCTATACTTAAATCAATGATAATGGATAAAGAACGACTATACAGTGTCTGTAGACTAGAACCGATGGAAATTCATAAAGCGTGATCATTAAAAAATATAATCGCTCTGTAATAACTAGGTATAGAGACTAGTAATAAAATTGTTACGCTGACGAATAGTTTTGCAAACTTACCTTCCTTGTGATTTAAAGCATGAGAATCTCTAGATGTCGCTATTGGGGTGGAATGAGGCGAAGTTTTATGATTACATAAATGTTTGGATTAAAAATGCATATTTTTGCTTACAAAGGATGTTCAGCTTGGTGTCTTTTTATTTGTTGCTTTCTCGAAAGTCAATGAGTACTTTACATAATGACTATGCCTTATTAAATGCATGCATTCGTCTCACACCGAAATTCGGAGGAGTAGTTAATTGTAATTTTAGTATCATATTTCAAAGCTATCAATACATATCAATCAAGCATACATCAACTTCAACTCATCTACCACGAATGTTAAAGCTATTTAATAATATAATTTATTTTAACATTTCATACATAAAAAACATGAATTCACAAAATTAGCAAATACAAAATTTTCTTACATGCAAAGTATATTAAGCCACACTTACTCTTTGTATAGCTAAGGTTTCATTTTTATCATAATCATATAAATATTATAGTTATCATACTTATCATTCTACGAACCTTTCTACAATATACTTCAAAATTAGATTTTCCTAAAAAGTGTAAGTTACCCCATCCCCGTGAAATACAGTGGATTAAGATGGAATTTATGTACAACCATTTTTATACTTATATATATATGCTAAGACTGCCTTCTATTGTAAAAATGTAACTTTTGGTTTTAATTTGCCCAAAAAAAGCAATTTTAACAAAAGTATGCAGGTTAAATTTTAATTCATGGTATTATACATGGAAGAAGAAGCTCAAATATTCAATGTATTCAGTATTTTCCCATCCACCATGACTTTTACCTGAATATAAAATAGTATATCAATGGTATAAAATATATAATCGTTTAAATGCAAGGTTTTTAAGCTCCACTTGCCAACACTATGTTGACACTAATACCCGCTTGTCAAACTGGACCATGTAATCATCAAATTTCATAAGGAAACTCATCTTGAGCTATGAACCGTTACCTATGCATTACATCAACATTTTTCAGTCCACATCACGTAGTGGGGCCAGACCTGAGCTTGTGGCAGTTCATAGCTTGGGATTCCATTGTTCTGGACCGTTCTAGGGCACTTTTATGAATTCTTCATGAAAAAAGTAGGTGGAGCTTGTGCAAAAAAAATTGACAGAGATTGACAGTTCTGAGCAAAAACTTGCTCTAATGACAACAATATAAAAAATCTGGTTTCCAAGATTTAAAAACATACATTTTTATCATTTCTCAACTGGGTGTTGTACTATTGAGCAGAGAAAAAACTCAAATAAATATGCCATACTCAACTATATCTGATAAAAATTGTTTAAATTCTAGATTTTTTAGCTTATAGTTTTTCATATATAAGCAATTGGACCATTATAAGTTTGTCATCATTGTCAGTCCAGAGCTAGAATATTCTTGCTGAGGATAAGCGAATAGTCGGAATAAGAACAAATAAAATTGTTAAATTTTTTGTACATTAGTTAGAACATTTTTAGAATACTTAAAAATTATAATTATTATTATTATTATATTTAGATATAAAATGCCTCCATCAGCTAAAAAACATACAAAAACGTTAGTTTATTCTGATGTGTATAGCGAAGACAGCGAGGATACATAGCTTTTACCTAGGAAAAAAGCCAACAAAATTAAAATCCAACCTGATCCTCAGAATCGGGACAGGAAAGATTATAGCAAGGCAAACAACACCATGCAGGGTTATAGTAAAGCAGATAAGGTGGAGGAGAGCTACGAAAAAGGATAACGTGCTATATCCAGCTATAGCGTCGGCTTTGATAACGATAGTGTGCCTTTTTCTGCAGACAGCTGCGATCCCGGCTCGCTTAGAGACTTTGTTGTAGAGGAAAACCAGGAGGACCAGGAGGACTCATGTACTCTGCCTGCATACAAGCACCAGCAGCCGAAACAAAGCAAAACGTAAGGTAATAAAACGACACACAACTAGCCTTAAACATATTTGTAAGAACCACCCCGAACTACTCATCGACGAAAATGCATGTTTAGAACAATGGGAGAATTTGTTCTTTGACTTAAAATATTTTTGTCAAAGTTATAATTGGCCTTCCGAAAAGCTAATTATCGCACCTTAACGTGTGTTACCAAGGCGAGAACTACACATTCTTTGGTCCTGCATGCTTGAAAAGCATAATGACTCAGATCACTACAAATCAATATTTCGTAGATTAAAAAAATTAGTGATAATATATTATAATTTCACAAGACGAAGAAGTAAATTGTAATTTGCTAACTTCCACAAATCAAAATGTTTTGATGTAAACTTTTATATTCTTCTACTCATTAATTCTTATTAGATAAAATATCATTTTTATATTATGTAGTCGTAGCACAGAGTGTGAGAAAGATTGTCATATCACATTATCACAACCAGATCAGAGAAATCGACGCGACCCCACACATAGTCTAAGCAAGCCGGAGCATGTTTACGTTATGATTGGACAAATTTACCGAGTTAGCATTTTATAACATAGAATACACATTTGGTTACACATAAAATGACAGAATTATGATTTTTAGACACCATAATCCCATTTTAGGGAATAATAAATATGGCATATGAGTTCCTATCCGCATAAATAGTCTTGTCCAAATGACATTTTTATTTTTTTACCAGCGTAGTCTCCGTTCTAAGCTTGAAATTATGTCAAATGCCAAAAATAATGACCACCGCTAAGTAAATTAAATGATTCTTTACAGCATTATCGTTAACATTACGACTTGCAGAAAAATAATGTAAGTAAAGTTTGTACTATTTAAAATTGTACAGAACGAATTCAATTTTTTCAGGTCAAATATTCAGCCGTCGAATGTAAACACTCCAATAGTTATGTAGTCAACCAGTCAGTAAGTCAGTTTCTAAGCACAACATTTAAATTGAACTTGAAAAATCAATCAAAATGTCAAGAACCATAACAGTGTTGATGTTGTGTTTTTTAGGGGTAGGGGCTTCTAATAATATAGCCTTATGTGCATAACAGGTCACTTGTTTCACGTCTGTGAGTACTCAAAAATGTTCGTGGGTTGTGGCTGGGGAAATAAATTGCAGGCCTAAATTTGCAAACCCCCTCTAAATTTCCGTTATAAATATCATCTTTATATCTGTGTAAAAGCGTCCTAGCCTATAACATAGAATATCACTCTATGCTGTCAAAATCTAGTTCATGTAGGGATTAAGCGTGCATTATTACATGAATATTAATAATTATTATTAATTATCATCACTTATCAGTAATAGTGTAATTAACTACTAATTCTTCTTTAGACAACTCATCAGTTACAAGGAGCTGCAAAAGTACTTTTTCTACTGACCTTCTTCCAAACACATCCAGACCCTCAATCAGCACTACCATTGAGATCCTCGTAAGGTCTGCATTTTATTTTTTAAAGTATATACAATAGCATTTTAAATACAATTGATGTTTATTTTTAACATTTGCTTAATTGATTTTGTCAGAGTTCTCAGTATTACCAGACTATACAACCACCACACAACTGGTCTATTAACTTGCTACAGGATTCTCACCGTCGTCCAGCGTTGTTTCTTCTGGTTAGCTATAGCTAACACTATAATGAAGCTATGTTAAAATACAATTTTTAAATACATTTGTAAATTCATTTTTAAATAGTTTTAAAATATGCGTACATTAATCCTCATCCTATTCTGCGAAGGTGCCACGAACTGAAAGCGAATCAATCGAAGCCGAAAGAGACCGACTTTGTTGTGAAGCTCACGGCTTCCAGCCCTGTTTTGTTTTATTAAAAAAATATGTTCCCATTGCTAATCCCATTATACAAGTCTCAAAAGACTCAACTTCCTTTGAGTGGTTTCCTCTAATTACTGTCACCAGGCACAATCGCATTCACGTGTGCTGTCAATATTGTTTGACCGAAAGCGTTAATGTCACGGCATTTTTTGCCCACTGGTCAATTTGCCCCAAATTTTCCCAATCTTCTAAGCTAGGTAAAGCTAGGTCCTAGGATAGTCTCTTGTTATTTTTCGAGTTTTTTATGTTATATATTATTATATACACATTCTTAATAAACACTGTCATAATAATTTTATAAAAGGATGGTTGAAACTTGCACCATTCATTGACACACAAACTAAAACCTCCTTTATAATATATAAATTACAGCCTGAACAATACATTAGTTCGGCTGTTCCCCGTAATAGTGTTTGTTTGTATCAATAAAGGGAAATTCTCAATACTTACAAATTTTAGCAAGCTGAAGCAGGTTCATAAATTGCTTTGAAGGGCATTAAGAGGGTGGAATGTTAAATATAAACTCTACAGCCTTTATTGCACTACAGTAAAAAAGTCTTCCATTATCCTATTCCCGTCATACATGGTTTCATATAAATTCAATTCGAGAAAATGCAATTAGTGAAAAACCCTTTGATTCAAAGTTTTATGCTATTACTGTATGTTTAAATTTGCATGTGGGCTCAAACTTGCATGAAACTTCTGTAGTTTCAATTCTTTTAAATAAATTAAAAGCCAAAACCAATCTTTGGTATAGATTTTTAAACTTTTACCTCTGCGTTTCATCGGACACAAATTTCGCATTGAAAAAATACCTTATTTCCCAAGAAATAACGCATTCTCTGTAAATGTTAAAAAAACTTCCCAAACAATAACTGCAAATAATTGGCTAATGCTATCAAGTTAACAAAACAAAAACAGCTTTGCCTAATACATATATACAGTATTGAAGTCTAAAATATTCATTGTGGGCATGCTAAGGAAATCATTACATTTTATGTTCTAGTTAGTCTGCAAGCACCCATATAAAAGAAAAACTTACGTTTAACATGTCTGATATTCAATTTCAAAAAGTCTGTTCAAGCCTCCCATCCTATGATGTAGAAATCAAGGAATGTAACTGCGATAGCTTTGCATTCTAAGGCAAACTCTCCGGCACTACTACAATTATTGCAGATGCCTTCAAGGAAAATTCTGATTTTTGGCAATTAAAAAATTTGCAGTTAGCAAATGGAGCAGATAATACAACGCAATTTTAACACTAAACATTCAAAAATACATACCAATTGTGCTTGAATAAATTGTGAAACAATCCAGAAGGAGAAGAATGACTAATTTTGAAAAATATTAAGATTATACGTCTCGCTCCCAGCAATCCAAATCAATAAAAAAATCTTGCTTAGCCCGATGCTGTTTATTGTTAGGTTTACTTATTATTATTATTTTATTCATGCTCGCTCTAGATTATCTAGAAGAAAACAGTGTCATTCTGCCAGTTCTGTCTCAATAGAAGTTACTCTGCCAGTGGCTTCTTCAGCCATTTTGCAGAGTGCTTGTTCTTCCCTCATCCGCTGCGACGACTCCATACCAGCATAGGGCATGTGATGGCCAACGAAGGCATCACCATCGACAAGTTACTAAACTGTTTTATAAACAACGGTCTATGGGACCATCAACAGCAACGGTTCCAATGGCTCCTTCACGAGTCTATAGAAATTATAAAAAAATTATAAAAATGTTTTAATTATAATGATTTGCAGGATATCATGCAATTTACAAGCCAAGACGGGAAGAGTGACAAAAGGGGGGTCCGAGTTTTTGCCATATATACTAAAAAAATATATGTCATTCTGCCAGTTCTGTCTCAATAGAAGTTACACTGCAAGTGGCTTCTTCAGCCATTTTGCCGAGTGTATGTTTTTTCCTCATCCGTTGCGACGACTCAAGACCAGCATAGGACATGTGATGGCCAACGAAGGCATCACAATCGACAAGTTATGAACTGCTACATAAAAAACGGTCTCTGGGATCTTGAACAGCGACGGTTCCAGTGGCCCCTTCACGAGTCTACAGAAAGACTCCAAGGTAATATATATATATAAACAAATCAAATACTAATTTTTAAAAAATTATAAAAATGTTTTTAATTATATATATTTGCAGGATATCATGCATTATACAAACCAAGACGTGAAGAGTGACCAGATGGGGGGTTTTAAACAAACAAAATATTAAAACAACATGGAAAATTTCTGTACTTTTGCCTCTTTTAAATCAATAAACATTATTTCTTACCCCAATTCTGATGAATATCTAACCTGAGTGAAGCTAGATTGAAGTTCATATCTTATATAACAGATACCCGTACATAGCCGTACCTGAGGAAACTTAAAATCTTATAAGCATATAGGAAATGTATTCAAACTGATCAAATTTGTGTAGTAGAGATGGTTATTTTTTTAAATCTCTCAAGGGTATGCATACAGCAATTATTAAACTTGTTAAAGTTGTGTAATTATATATAGTTTGTGATAGAGTATACAAAGTAGTATGCCTGACCACATGCAACATACATAAACTCGGTATGCAACAGTCTTATATATGTTGAGCAAAGATGCCTCAAATTGATCTTTTGTTGGTCTAAACAAAGTAAACTGCAACTCAATATATCATTCGTCTATTTATTCTTGTGTAAGAACTTTTATCAAGTGGTTTGTTAGGATTCATGATGACTATCACTTACAGAGGAAGACTTGTGACTAAACTAGATTTGCCTAGTTGCAAGTTCCTTTTATAGAATTACGTTCATCCTTTTATGCAGAATGTCATCTTTTAATCCCTAGATCACTGTCTGGAATTAGTAAAGTCTCAGCTGGTACTCACAAACATTCGCTGTTTGACCACTCCATCTTATCTAAGATAATATCAACCAAGTTCATCTTACTTTGTGAAGCTTGATTGAGTCGTTTAGGCCAGTTCCGGGTAAGCATCAATTGTAAGTCATTCTTAGAAAAAACTGTGGCTGGCTCAGAGCTTGTGAGAGCACTGCCATGGTTTTGGCTCACCGCTCTCTTTATCAAATGTAAATTGATCCAAAATTTCCTTTCGAAGGGTAAAAAAAGAACAGTCTGGGTTTTATGAGTACATTGTCTTAATAATATCATACATGCTTACATATTTAGATCAACCACTTCCCACAGCACACAGCCAAGAGTTCCGGCCGTAAAGTGTTGATTGTCCGGAGTCACTTTGCCACTTTTAAATTGTTTCAAGAAAAAATCAAGTTCACCGTAAGCAGAACAGGTATTATAAGAGCAATAAACTAGGACATAACAAAATTGTTGCAGTAGCTTAAACAGGTTGCGATATCTTTGTTTAAAACCGAAACGTACAGTAATTTGAACCCACGACAGAAATCTATCCGTTTAAAATGGCCAATCAACTGCAAAACTAGTCTGTGTATATCCGTCATCTCTTTATTATACGGTGCCATTATTTAACTGAGTTAGGCGTAGGTATAAATTGTACAAGAAAAAATCAAAAAACGCATCAATCTCTCAGATTCTCTCAAACAGTGACATTCATTTACTCAAAATGGAGTTTTCTCGTGATCCTAAGAGTTTGTTTCGCTGTGTGGCTAGTTTGGTCAGTTTTACTATGGTGGCTCGCTACATCTTTAATTGTCATTGCCTATTGGAAATAACACAAGTCATGGAGCAATTTGACAATATCCTGGCAGCTATTGAAAATTTGCCAAAGTTAAAAACCAGTAACAAGAGGCAATGGCAGAGTATTGTATCGTCCTGTCAAAGCTACGTGTCCATTTTCATAGTTTGACCAGAGAATCTCGCAGATTGTGATGCTACAGTGGACGTGACCTTTGACATTATGTCAATTTACATAACTACTACGTTACTCTGTTTAGAGTACATTTCCAAGGACGAGGTGCTTGCAACAATGCCATTGTCCAGCACAAAATCCAACATGAACCTAATCACAAACTTTAGAAGGGTGTTGGAATTTGTAATGCAAGCTCCAAAACCAGTGGAAGCCCTGAATCATATCTTGTTATTGCCCTGTTGGAAGTTGTCGGATGAAAACAGGTTGTTATTTATATATCAATAATCATATACTTTTGATGATGCCTGATTATGGCTTAAGATGGAGTCTTCTTATAGATTAATGGATTGATATGCAATCATATGAATAAATATGTCATCATGTAACAGCCGTAACATTATTAAATAAATCTTGGCGCCGAGCATGAATAAAGTAATAATAATAATAAAGCTTAATAATAAATAGAATTGGGCAAAGTAGGGGTTTTTTATTTTAAATGCCTTATTACAAAATCCATGGCCAATGCAATTTAGCAGTTAAGACATTGGAGTATAGTGTAGTTTCTACGGACAACCAGAGTTTCTACCAAGATCAAAATGTCCAACCAAGTCCGATTCGTTTAAAATGCGCCTATACGAATCTGATTTCCAAGAACTTGAAATTTAAAATTAATCTCCGAAACCACAAAGTAAATTTGATTGGAACGGGCCTAAAGTTACTGCAAAATTTTCAATACTCTCTGGTCTCCTCAAGTACATTTAATACTTGCTTAAAAACTATGACGCGAGCAAGTAAGAATAAGAAAAAACATGAACATTATATAACAAACCACTCGCAGCGAAGAAGACTTTGACTATGCGTGATGGACCAGAGGAACCCCTTATAATTGATTTAATGATGGCCGAAAACGAAGAAAGAACCGTTCATCATTTCGGTCTAAACAAATCATAGTACCACTTGCAACATGGTTATATTGCGTTAATATCGGTTTTATGGCGTGGCATTTAGAAAGCAATTACATAATACTAAGGAGGATTAATAAAAAGCTATGAAATGCTAACTCATAAAAAAATCTTACATTCACATATTTAACGAGCAACAGATTGAAAAATGTCATTACTTGTTGACTAGAACAAGTTTGCTATTTGGTTGTCTCGATGCAATTAACTTTTATTGCATTGAGGAAAATAGAACAAGCTTGTTTTAAAAATGCATTACAAAATATTAAGATTGCAATAAGATTTGTTTGATACCCGTTTTAGAGCGTAGCATTTTGAAAGCTATTACATAATACTAAAGATCAATAAAAACAACTAGGAAACTCATGAAAAAATTTTACAAGTTATTTCAACTATGCTATGAGCAACAGATTGAAAAATATCATTTTTATAGACTAGAACAAGTTTGGCATTTTTGTTGGCTCGTAGCAATTAAACTTAATTGCGTTGAGGAAAATATAACATGAAAGTTGATTTAAAAATGCATTTTTTTTACTCAAGGTAAACATGATACGCCCAAATTGATAATTGTCATGATCTGCTGACAATAAAAATTTGCATGTATAATAAGACTGCATCTAAAAAGTCTGTGTCATTCATATAACATGAGAATGTAATTGTAAAGCATGGAAAAAATATGATCCATAACTATAGATCAATACTACATTCTTGTATTTATGCAAGAGTTAGATGTCAACCGATTATCAGTCTTTCCCCACCCAATTGTGAATACCAAACATACCTAACTGGAACTTTTGCTGGTAACATCATAAAATTTTTAAGTAAAAATTTGTGTTTTTTCGATAGCCAACGTTTTTGAATTTTCTAAACTGTGAATAAGAGCTCTCCAACAAAAAAAATCACGTACTTGTGAGTACGACATTCTCTCATCAGATTCGGAGGACTCATCTGGGGACACCAAGAAAGGAGAGTCATGAAGATGCTCCACAGCCAGGATGTTCACGGGATCTGCTACGGGAAAGTCCTCCTTCAAACGCAGGCCAGTACACTCCACGTAGTGAGCCAGACTTTGATACAGACGATCCCATTTAGAATGATTATGATTTCATCGATGACTCAGACCAAGGACCAGATAAGGTAGTAATTTCATCAAAAAATGAAACTATATCCCCACAATTTTTATTTAAAAATCATCAAGAATTATTTTTGGGAGAGAAACTAAACTATGCAGCTTTTGAAGCTTTTTCCTTAGACTTGGGTTTACTAAAAGATAAGTATGGATGGAGTTTCTTCGAATTACATATTATAATGTTAAGATGTTTACCAAAGAAAGAAGTAGGAATTGTTCTAAGTACTTTTAAAGATCAAGATGATGGTAATCGATTACTCTATAGAAACAGGCATGAATACGTGAAAAAAATTATCTTATTATGATTATCAAAGAAGAACTTTCTAAGATGGTTTAAATTTCATATTTGGTTTTATTTAAATAAAAATGTGAGAATTTTACTGAAATGCATAATCTGTTATTATTATTATTTATTATATAAATAAAACATGCTCATATACATTTATTATAAAGAAAAATGCTAGTTTTGTGTGAAAATTTTCATTAAATATTATCAGCTTCATAAACATTCCAACATAAAAAAGTAACATAAGCTAGCAAAGGACTACTCATAGTTAAACTTTTTTTCATGAGATGACAGCTGTAGATTATAAAACAGGCGACATTCATTTTCGTACCGTAAATAAAGTATGTTTTCTCCTGAAATATCACATTCATAGTTTTCCAGCAAACATAATCCCTTTCTATGAGATTTTTCATAGACCTGATATGATATGTGAATACGCTTTTAAGGAATGAACACAACGGATAAACAAGTAGACTTAAAGCTATTTCTATGCTATGCTAATGCATTACTTAATGCTATGTCATTTCATGGGTATTTACCATAAACATAAGGCCTTTAATGATATCGTAAATTATTGTTAAGCTCTGTCCGTTAGCTCTGCAGCTTGCTAAAATCAGCTTTTTATTGCTTAAAAATACAAATTTATGATATGATACTCGATGATGGTGCAGCTAAAAACTCTCATAATGACAGATTAGCAACTTTTGTAGTCGTCCAATCTTCCTGCGTTTAAACAAGAAATTCTGGAGTGAGTAAATTACTTTTATCATGCTCAAAACTCATTCCTTGACCAATTATCGTAAATGTGAGCTTTTAGTGTCTTCGTACATCCCAACTTACTGCTCACATCTGTCGTTAGCCCTGTCAGCTTAAAATGGCAGGAAAAATGTATACTTATAACCACTTATAACGAATTCATTTCTACTATTTAAATATTATCCTGGCAAATATCTGCTGTTCAGTAGTCAGTCAGACAGCCAACCAGTCACTTTATAAGTCTCATTTTATAATATTTTAATTAAATTAAACCTGAAAAAACCTGTCAAAATGTGGGGGCTAACCATTCCTTCTCTCCTCCACTTCACTGACAACACATAGCTCAATAGTTGTTCCTACCACCTACGTCCCCCCATCCTCCTCATCCATTCCCTTACAAAATCCTGGTCTCAGCTCCATACTTGACACCCTCATTCTTTCAGAAGCCTTCTCATCCAGTACTTTTTCTCCTGAGTCTCCATCCAAATCTCCATTTACACTGACTCCCTCCACTACATTGCTCACTACATTGCTCACCACCACTCATTCAACTAGCTGGCTCCCTACCAGCATCGCCATCACCACCCATCCCTCATCAACTACAAACGTGTCGAATGTCTCTTTGACTCTAATTCATAGTCCAGATACTATTTCACATTCCGCCGTTAAATTCCTTTATGATGGAGGTAAGTATTAAATCTTAATTATTCATATTAGTACATTAATGTAACAAGTAATTTTTTATGCAGGATTTCATGGGGAGCTGATTGGGTTTCTGCTTGTATTGCTAGTTGTTGGAGGGATCATTTTCCATGCGTGCAATTTCTCAATTAAAGCTAGACATGAACAAATACAATTGTACAACCTTTAATTGTAATTACGATGATGATAAACTGTGGCCTTAGTGTGAAATATTATACTTAAAATGGTTCCTGTGAGCTTGCGAGGTTGCTGTTTATGATAATGTCTCAGATTTTGTTTATTAAGTTATGTGTATTATGGATTTGCACAAACAAAAGGAAATCAATATAAAATACATTTTTTATAGTTGATATACTTAAAGAATATTATAATCACCGCATATATCCTTTTTTATTCCTTTAAAAATCTCTTCGCAGTCTGCTTCAATACGAGATTTATGCATCATCTGGTTTTAGAGTTCTCCCAGGTAGAGTTTTGGAAGTAATCGGGTTAAAGCAATTAAAAAGTCGTACCAGTCCCAAGTATAACGTTCTTTATACAGCAAAACATTTTGAAAAAATGTTTGCCATTCTATAAAATTAGGTCTGGCTATTATTATTAGCTCCGGATGATGACTAATCCGATATCTCGCCGACAATGTGTGGTCGTGCTGGTCAATTTTACGTTGTCGTTCTTCATAATCGCAGTCCTCTTCCCAATCACTTTCTGGAATAATAAAGAATATTGCTTATGACATTTAAGATTGTTTGGCAAGTATCATTGCTGATTACATACACAAGTCTTAATACTACTGAAAGCTTAAATTCTATTTGCATTAAAGTCTTCTTAAAATTATCTTGTGTTAGGGTTTGCTCAAGGTGGTTGTATGTTAACTGATATATGAAGTATGTGTTATGTTATAACCTTTTGTCATTCTGCTTTGTGTTCAAGGTTAGCATAGCAATAAATAATGTATTTTTTCATTCAATTTTTTGAGTAAGGCTATCAAAAGAAGATGTGTGTGAGGGTTTCTCCAAGGCGGTTATGTGGTTACCTATGTTATACGTAATAACATGGAGGAGTTTTGATCTATCTTTCTAATACATCATAGTAATGTTCGTGTAAGCAACTAAAGTATTGGAGTTGGCTGCTGTAAGTCCACATCTCTCAGTCTTACTTCTGATCTCTCAGCGTCAGGACCGTGTTTGCTCGGGAGTCATAGAGTGAAGACAGTTTTTCCTCAGATACCATAGAGTAAATACAGTGTTTGCTTGTGTGTTTGTATAGCGAAGACAACGAGGATACAAAGCTTTTACCTAGGCAAAAAGCCTGTTAAAAATGGTACGATAATTCATACAAATTATAATGTCGATGCGTTTAACTAAGCGAAACGTTACTAAAAATGAAACATTACGTTATTCTGCAAAATTGGCATTTTCTTGCGCCCGTGGGATGCCGACATTTTTTATGCAACCTTCTGCTTCGTCTTGGTGCCGGTGGTGGTACAGAAAGAAATAAAGTGATGCGGTGAAAGCTGGTTCCCGCTTGATCTGGAGCTGAGATTCCAGCATCACTTGCATCAAGAAAAATCTCATCGAGTTCTTCTCCATCCTCTTCCTTCTCTGCATTTCCAACATCTGGAAGTGGCATATTAAGGATTATTAGTGCCATATGGCATATCGATGAAGACTTGACTACATACATATAAAAATTTATTTTATCGTATAATTATCAATCTCCAATCGTTCTATTTGTTAAAAAATATGTAAATTACCCATTTCCGCTTTGCCACAATGCTCAATAATATTGACGATGCTTTTGAACTTAGATGAATGAATGTCATTCGTTTGAATGCAAGTGGCTGGCATCTTGAAACGAGTTATGGATGCGCACTGGTCATTCAAAACACATTTTTTACAATCGAGGCTCTCACATTGATGAGCCATTACAGACGTGTTATAATAAACAACACTGGCAATCACGATAAGACGAAGGATGAATGACACGCCACCACACATGTTTGCCTACTTACTTTGACCAACGTTAATTGTGGAGTCTTGAAAGTATGCGAATAGCAATTAATAATAAAAACAAGTAGGTAGAAGGACGAACTAAATATGTAAGATATATATAAGACTAGTTTAGTTTCACTTTTAGGTATTCAGAGATTAACAGGAGACAAAGTTAAATCGATTTGTTCCGAACTGAGGGAATTTGTTAATAATCCAAACTAACTAATTTGTAGTGATAGTTTGATACAAATCGTGTGTTTTTATTAACTGTGAGTGAGAGAATAGTACGTGCTTCAACCCAAGTCCATTACAAAAAAAGTGACCAGTTATTCGTATTGGCATCTTCACTCTGTCCAGTAGTACTATATCCTGTGAAAGCAAATATACCAATTGACTTGACATCATGGGGGTAAGTTATAAACGTTTTTCAAAGTTTTTCTCTTTAATATAAACAATTTTAAAGGCAGTTGGTAGGAAAATCTGCATCTGTCTCTATATCGGTATAAAAACGAAAGTATAAATTTTGACTTATAAAAGTATAAACTAATATCAGGCACACATGCAGTCAGTTTTAACCAATTGCCAGAGTACATCTATAACAAAACCAGTAGGTCGATATTAAACTCCGATCAAAATTGCATCATAATATGCATGTATCATCGGTCTAACACAAAAATGTGAATGCGCTTGCAGTGGAATCGGGTGCAGATAAAGACAACGATCATTTAAGATCATATAATAAAAAACGCATCCATCAAGCTGTTCATACATTTTGACACAAGCAATGCGTAAATTTGCAATTTTATGGGTGTTGGTGAGAGGTATGATTAGATGCATGGATATAATAAGTAATTATGTATATACCAAGCTCATCCCTCATTTTGCACTTAAAAAATGCATAAATTTGCAATTTTATGGGTGTTGATGAGGGTAATGATTAGCTGCATGGATATAATAAGTAATTATGTATATACCAAGCTCATCCCTCATTTTGCAGTTAAAAAATCCAGCTCTTGTTGATTATTGAATTATTATCATTGGCAACTATATTTGCAATGCTATGGATTGTATCGACGACTAGGTCAATTTAATTGTATTGTTCAAACAACGCAAGTGAGTTAACTTGAATGTTGAGTAATTTACAAATTATTTAATAATTTTTAGTGACTGAAATAAATCCGAAATTGATTCATCCTGCATAAAACTATAACCAACGAATCTGGCAACACTTTCTAATGTGAAATATAGAATATTATCTTGTTATTTTTCAAGTATATACACATTCTTTAATAAACACTGTAATAATAATTTTATAAAGAATGGTTGAACCTTGCACCATTCATTGACACACAAAATAAAACCTCTTTCTTTATAATATATAAGTTACAGCCTGAACAACACAATAGTTCGGCTGTTCTCTGTAATGGTGGATATTTTTCTTTTTGTATCAATAAAGGGAAATTCACAACATCTACAAATTTTACCAAGCTGGAGCAGGTTCATAAATTGCTTCGAAAGGGTGGTAAGATGGGTATGGATGTTAAATTTAAACTCTACAGCCTTTAATAGCACTGCAGTAATAAAGTCTTCCATTGTCATATTCCTGTCATACATGGTTTCATATAAATTCCTTTTCGAGAAACTACAATTAGTGAATAACCCTTTGATTCCTAGTTTTTTGCTATTACTGTATGTCTGATTTTGCATGTGGGCTCCAACTTGCATTGAACTTCTCTAGTTTCAATATTTTTAAATAAATAGAAGGGCAAAAGCAATCTTTGGTATAGATTACCTCTTGACTTTTACCTAGGACTTTTACCTCTGCGTTTCATCGGACACAAAGCTCGCATTGAAAATATACATTATTTCCCAAGAAGTAACGCGATCTCTGTAAATGTAAAAAAAACTTCCTAAACAATAAGTGCAAATAATTGGCTAATGCTCTCAAGTTAACAAAACAAAAACAGCTTTGCCTAATACAGATATACATTGTTAAAGTCTAAAATATTCATTGTGGGCATGCTTAAAAAATTGTTACGTTATATTCTAGTTAGTCTGCAAACACCCATATAAAAGAAAAACGTACGTCTAACATGTCTAATCTTCAATTTCAAAAAGTCTGTTCAAGCCTCCAATCCTATAATGTGGAAATCAAGGAATGTAACGGCGATAGCTTTGCATTCCAAGGCAAAAGACTGAATTGATTGTGCTTGAATAAATTGTGAAACAATCCAGAAGGAGAAGAGTGACTAATTTTGAAAAATAACAAGATTATCCGTCTCGCTCCCAGCAATCCAAATTAATGAAAAAATCTTGCTTAGCCCGATGCTGCTTATTGTTAGGTTTACTTATTATTATTATTCTATTCATGCTCGCCCAATATTATCTAGAAAAAAAAACAGTGTCATTCTGCCAGTTCTGTCTCAATAGAAGTTACTCTGCCAGTGGCTTCTTCAGCCATTTTGCAGAGTGCTTGTTCTTCCCTCATCCGCTGCGACGACTCCATACCAGCATAGGGCATGTGATGGCCAACAAAGGCATCACCATCGACAAGTTACTAAACTGTTTTATAAAAAACGGTCTATGGGACCATCAACAGCAACGGTTCCAATGGCTCCTTCACGATTCTATAGAAAGACTCCAAGGTAATATATATATTAACAAATTAAATATAAATTTTTTAAAAATTATAAAAAAATTATA
>JAQGAH010001254.1:0-16408 GCA_034696885.1 Lepidocyrtus paradoxus
TAAAGGCCTAGTACTCCCTAGAGAAATGGAAGGAAAATGGAAAGGACAGATTATAATATAAATCGTGTAAGGATATTATATGTGGAAAGGGTTTCGGGAATGTAAACACAGCAGCTCAGGCACACACTGCGGAACAATGCATTTTTTCGCAAAGTTCACTGCAAACATGAAAGCAATCTTTAGTTTCTGGTGGGTGAGGTAGAAGCAGCGAAGAGGAGGGGAAATCCTTTGAAAATCAGAGTCAATAACTGGGTTTATCTATGTCAAGTGGAGGAGTGCTCCAAGGGGATCCTTTCAGAAATGAGTTGGTTAAAAATTTAATATCAGCCTTATGCCATTATTACAGGTTGGAAGGGAAGGGAATGAAAGCTAGTTATTTCATTTCATTATTATTTTGTCGGGGACTGGAACAGGGGAAATATAAAAGTTAAATTTGGAACATTTAATTTCCACTCCTTTTAGTAATGATCCGTGGGGATTAGAGGATTATTAAAGTAGAAAAGAAAAACTGCCGTGGAAAAGAGAATTTTTGTCACAATCATTTTTCTAGTTTGGAGGGAAAAGTAATTTATAAAAGGGGATATCCTACGGCACAGAGAAAATTCTTGAGTTAGTATTCATAATTAAAATCACCACCACGATTACCTACCGTTGATGAACCCTACTTATTCTCGGTCTCGGTACTGTTATCCTTATCATCACTGACTGCAGTAAGAGACCCGTATTATTTAGCTCATTTCAAGCAAAAAGTCAATGTTTCCTCCTTCAGATAACATGCGATTTGCTTTTTTTCTGAGTGCCATCAGTTACCAAGTCAGTCGTTGGGATAGAATACCTTGTTTTAGTGAAAGAGGCAATATCATTTCGTTGTATCACTATTACCATTACGCCCGCCCGATCATTTCAGTGCATCCTCTAGAATCCTCTAGATCTAGAAAATAATGATGACGATCAAGATCCAACACTGATCACTACGCATTTCTATCCACTCGCCTCAAAAGTTTGCATTTCACTCAAGAGATACTGCGGTTGACTGTTGGGTTTTACCAGCTCAAATTGCAAATTTCTAGTTGCTATCACTCACCATCAGACAAATACAATCTGCATAGCAAAAAAGTTCTCTCAACTTCCCTTTCCCTCATTTACTTCATTTCATATATATCTTGACTTTCACTCTGATTCATATTCTAACAAAGGAGGGAGGAATGAACACTGCTTCTGACTAATCTATGGATTGAGCTGGATTCTCAATGTACGTAACTGACTGAATGGGAGTGAGAATTGGAGGAAACTTGTAAAACCAAATGCATCGGTATTTCAACTTTTGCTCGTGGCTCTTGTATGATGATGATAATTTGGTTAGTCTCCCTGGTTTAAATAGATTTTTTAGGTACATATGCGAACATCTGTGTAGTATATACTTACTACTTATTCACATTGACTGCGGAACTCACTTTATTTGAATTAGAGAAATCCTAGGGAGAAAATTTTTCTCTATTTATTTTAGATTGGTGGAGCTAAGGTCGTTCTCCCCTTTTGAGATAATATCCCTTTGTCCATTCAACTCCCTACTCTCTTCAAATTGAACTGAAAATGTACTTTAGCCTGAGCAGAAAAGTAAAGTAAAGCCATATTAGTCCTTATATTGGATATGCTCAATGCTCGGGAACTTTCTCCGGTATAAGTAAAAATTACCAATATGAAATTCCCATCTCGGTTTTATAGATATGCGATAAATGTGAATTGAAATGGAAGGGAAAGTGATAGAGCACGTTAGTTCTCAGCTAAACTTTTCCCGTTGGAAATTTTTCCTCTTTAACTGATTGTGAATATTGTATTTTATTTTATTTTTCTTATTTGAGTTCCCAATTAGTGCTGACTGAGTCAGAACGAGGGAAAGAATTTCCTTTTGTTCCGTGCGGTTCAGCCACTTTAGTCAGTTTCGGTTCGATAAATTTTAGTGGGAAAAACAGTCAAAATTATGTGTTTTGTTAGGTGATCAGATGCTGGATACAGAGTGAGTCAGTCATATTTTTTTCACATTTATCAGATCGAACCACCTTTCCACCTACTTCCTCATTTCTTTCGAACAAACGAACAACCTGCGAGCAAATGTCGACTCAACGTGACAAAGGAGTGAAGAGAAAGAAAGCAATTCAACTGTATTAATCATTTATTTTTCTCCCGTTCCCTTATTAAGAGTCACGCTTTCCCCCTTGCTTTCCCAATCCGGTGGGAGCGACCAAGCGCGAAACTTACTTTACAATGCAATCAATGACATATTTTTATATTACGATGATCATCATGATCATCTCACATCATCAGCGGCTATGACTATGACTGTTACGACTGGATAATAATAATATCCTTACACACACATAATAAAACAGGGAGACTCTTACGCAAGCTATATTGCATTATTGCATATTACAGTGAGAATAACATAATCCAATAAAAAGAGGCAAGTGAAAACAAAAGAGCCAGGCACAAGGCTCTCTACGTCTATGGATTGAAGTTTTAGCCAAAAATGTAGTTATAGTGGAGAGTCTTGGAGTGCAACTCCAATACAATCCTTCTGCTCACAATTTTCTCCATTAGATTGGAAAACAAAACTCACAGCTTGCCTCTCCGCTGTGACCGTCACCACACCGTCATAGTCCTGAACATATCACATCACGTGGAAGGCTATACGTTGGGAATTATTATTGGGAGAAAGTTTATGGGAAGAGGGGGAAAGAGCTGGGGAAGGAGTAGGGAGAGGAACACACATGAAAAGGAATCGTACTATCGATTTCTCCATTTTTGGCCTGCACAAAGCCCATAGTTAGCTCTCCAGTGCAGCCTAACATTGGAGAAGGAGTGCTTTTACTTCCCCTGCCAAAAAAGAGTTTTTCTCTCTCCTTTTTGTACTGACTGGGAGTAAATGTGTTTTGATATGCAGACAAAGTAAAATCATCATCAGTCAGCTAGTCGAATTCAGTTTGAGTCACTCATGGATCTATAGCCAGGAGAACAACTTTGCATATATTAGCTCCAGCAGTTAGAGGGGGGCTTGGGTGGTTATATGGTTTATGAACTGCTTTCACATGCATAGCATGAAACTTTCACTGCTGCCATCATCGTCATTATATTTATTCCTTTTGGAGATTACTATACGATGATGTGCTAGAATGAGTGTATTGTTTATTCCCAACTTTTGTACTTCTCTGGAATTCCAACAAAAGGTGCATTTTGTTTTCCATCATGGCATGGTAGAATGCTGGGGTCGGCCAATACCTGGACGGCAGCTCATATCATATTTTATAGTCAGCTATATTCCAAAATGAATCATGACAATATGCTAAAAGGGAAAATTAGCTTAAGTTCGTTACCATCCTCGTAATGGAACTGACAAGGGTGATTTATCCAGCTCCCTTCCTCTTCATAAATCCCATTTCCATAAAATTCGGTTCACAAGCAAAGCTCACAGGTAACATGGAGAGTGTGCGGACTCTACGGAAAAGTTATGATTGCGCTTTGCTCACTTTTGTTCCCTCATTTCATTCAAAAATGAATTTTCTCCAATGTTCCAGTCCTCCTCCCTCTGACCCGCTCCCTCTGTGAAATTGAGTATATAAATATTGATGATAACGGGCACGCGGAGAGTCCCTCATTTATTTCCATGTCAGGAATGGGAAAAGGCTATTGTACAACGCTGATATTATGCTAGTTGGCTTGCCAGTAGGAGAACAACGGGCTTCTGCTCTGGCCTCTGCCACTTTTTTTACTTTTTGTTATCCATCCATCCATCTCCAACCCAAATCCATTGTTTTAATGCTCACTCCCTCCGTTTCAGCGGAGGAATTTATGCATGCAATGAAATATGAAATGAAATAAAACACAAGAAACAAATGCGACTCCAGCAGGTAGCGTTCGGATGGATCCACAATGCCCAATATTCCTTTGCGTGGGGGGGGCATAGCGAGAGACTATGACTCCCAAGCTGAGCTGCAGCTTTACAAGTTTGCTTTCATTCATTGCATTATTAAATTATTGCATATTATTTTCTCCATATGAGGCGGCCGCGGACATTTTAGTAGTGAAGCCAACATGATCATCTTGTGGATATAGTTATGCTGGATAGTCTCCCCAGTGGTTCTGACATTTTGAGAAATATAATTGTAAGCTGTTTTAACCGGCGGGCTAGATGATTTATTGTTTTCCCCCAACAAATAAATGTACAAATATGAGGTATTATGATAATAACATGAATAATCCTACAGTAAGGAACCTTCCTCCTGGAAAAGGTTATGGGTAATGATGATGTAAGCTCATTTATCACGTCTTGGTAGCCGACAGAAGGAATAAAAGGTGTATGGCTATGTGCGGGGGAAGACGCACATACTAATTTTATCGCTATATTAAGAAAAACTATTCCAGTTTAAATTAGCGTGCACTTTGTCTTTGTCTTCGTCAAACGAGCTGAAGTCAGAAAGGATATAATTGACAGTGACGGGGTTGTAGTCATAATGTCCCAACATGGGTTTTTTTCTCCGAAAGGAAAAATGATATTTTGTTTATGTTTGAATTTAAGACAGGCACAAGGAAATGGGGTCCGGTCCGGGCGGGTTATATGTAAAATAAGATATTAAAGTATTGGGTTGACATATTCATGTAGATAATTCATGGGCTGGCTTGTACCCCCACACAAAAAACTTTCCTTTCTGACTTTATCACTGTCAATTATTCCAAAGTTTATGAAGGGAGAAATAAGCTCGGCGGAAATGAGATGTCTTTTTCTGTGGGAAACTGGGAGAGGAGAGAAAACTTGTCCGTTTTTGTTTTTCTTCTGTTTACCTCACCTCATACTTTGGGGGTTCTTTTGGTGGGGAATAAACTCATCTTATTTCTTGATATGAATAAAAGACAAGAGCCCTCTTTTTAGTGCATCCCCTTCCTCCAAAAAGTTTAGCTGGAGTTACTGGAAGAGGAAGTATATTTAAGGGGGAGCTAGGTTCAACTTGGTTCGAAAACATTTCTCACTTCCTCCTTCTCCCAGGACTTTTTTGGCATTGCTAAAATGGGCAAACGTAAAGTTATGGGTCCCAAAAGATGAACTTTTTTTGTTGTTGTTGTTGTCTCTGTTGTTGCCCCTGCTAGAAGCTCTTTCATATTTATAGAGGAAGGGAATTCTTAACTTGAGGAAAGTGAGATTGTGTGTCGCGCTGCGAGTCGAAAGTCGCAGAATGCTGGGACTGAATGGCCCAAGCTAAATTGTTGGAATTATGGCGGAGGAGTATGGAGAGGCAGAGGTTTTGGAAAATTTCATTTTATGGCTTTTCTACTTATCTGTAAATATTTTCTAGTCGTGGGCTAAAACAGGGTTGACAGACGTGGCGGAGGAGAATTTACTATTTTTGTGATGCCGTAAAAACCACAGAAAGGTATTTAGAGTTAGCTTATGTACTGGCTGTATGCACTTGAATATTTTTATGCGGTGTTCATGCTATATTCATACCAGATAACATAACAGTCTACAGTGTGTATTATACGTACAAGTACTTTTTTGCCGCAAAGGAAAAAAGAAGAGACTGACTCGACGCTTTTCTTTGTTCTTGTTCATCAACTCTCAAGGGGATTTGAAAGCTGAAAATTTAACCTTGTTTTTGTTTTCCCCGTCCTATTTACGTAAAATAGTCAACATTCTAGGAAGCCAGAAAGTAGTAAGGTGAGGGAAGTTAAATAGAACTGTAAATTGTTTTAATGCTGTTCTTGATGGGGAAATGGTAGGATAAATAAAGACTTTAGAATACTTATGGCATTCTAGGAATTGTTTTTGAATTAAATTATATCATCATGAAAATCATCAAATCACTTAATTAGGAGGAAAACCGTTCGTGTGAAATGCATAAGTTCAACAAGTCGAGGTTATGGTTCGTTATCAAAATAGCTAATTAACCAGAATTATTTAACTGTTTTGAAATTTGTCCACCAATAAATAACTTCATAATCATAATTTTATAAGTATATTACCGAAACTTCAATCATCCTGTAGATACAAACATATCGATACTTTTCAGATGGACATGGATGCTCTAAAGTTTTAGGAAGCTAAAAAATATAATAATGTTGTTTTTTTTTCAAATGGATCATGATTCCATTTCAGCCAAGAGGAAGTTGAACAGTTTTCTGGTGTTACTTTTGTAATAACAAAACTCTTGCCATTTAACTTCCCTCCGTATCCTTAATGGGAATGCAATAGAATCCCACACATAAGTTTTACGCACAAGTTGCTCTGACTGTCGGAATGATCATTGAAATAACTCGAAATGGTTGTTCAAGCCGTCTTCCTCTATTTGTCTAGCATATATCTCCATTTTCTTTCCCCGGAAGTGGGATTGCATTCCATTTTCCCTCTCTTCAAGGAAGGATATAACCTTTTGCCCGTAAAAATATCTATGTACCTGCTGGACATAATGACCGTCATAAAATTGAATGGACCGTGAAACCCGAAAAGAAAGCTTTAAAGATGTTGGCCGTTATAAGGAAGTTTGTAGCGAGAGGGAATGGGATCCAGTATAAAAATGAAAATGGCATAAGATCATCATCAGGATAACGAAAGGATTTTTGGGTTTGGAGTTGGAAAAATGCTTTTTTCAAGCCATTCATGATGATCATCATCGTCATCATGATGATTTTTCTTCGCCAGTCATTTTTCCCTTTCGGCTTTGTTCAGAAGAAAGTTTTTCCTCTCCTGATGTACAGGAAATGGTCGAGTGGGTAAAGATATGCCCTTTGTTTTCCCAGTTTAAAGGGGGAAGGGTGCACAAAAGAAGAACAAAGAGGAGCTGAAAACTTTTCATTTCCTTTTTAGATAGAAAAGAAAACTTTTTTTGTAGTAGCTGATGAGATGAATGGTGTCCGAGAGCTGTATAATATACCTAAAGCATACGGACTGGAAGAATCTTGCTCAAGCTGACAATGCACTGCTACCCGTAGATGAGGATGACTGGTATGCAGATGCGAATGATTGCCTAAAAAGTTCCCTTTCCCTCATTTTACCCTGTTTTTACGACTTTTTCACAGCCACATTTATGGGATCTGTTCCTTGCATAATGAAAAACGCAAAATGGTGAACTTGATTCTTCATGTCTTGTTTGGCTTGTTAAAAAGAATGAGCTTATCTTCTTCCCATATCCTTCCGTGGGGCAGTGGCCACTGGTCACTATGAAAGTAAATGGATGGAATAAAGTATGAAGTACACACATATAAAGTCATAGCCATATAGTCATGATGTAAAACGGGAAGAAATTTGTGATTAAATTCAGAATTATTATTTTTTATCCCCTGAACACTTGCTTGTTACTTTGGAAAGAGCAAAGGAAACAGAATGGGGGATCGCCTTCAGTCTTCAAACATCATGATGATCTGGCGATGACGCCCGTGTACCCCTATTCTAGGGTCAAACTCGAAATGATATCCCATTTTAACACATTCCCTGTAACCCTCCACCAAAGAGTTATAGCTTCACCCGTAAATATTCTGAAAATATATAGGTTTTTTCTCTTAAGAGGTGGAAGTGGCAGTGATGATAATGGTAAGATGATGGTGGCCGTCCTCGTCTTTTTGATATTCATGGGAACATTCAATTTCATGGATATGGAAATTTCCTCGACTTGTTTTTCAAGATGGATTTTTCCCTCAGAAGAAAACCTTTTTTATCGAGGGAGCCCATATCCTGTAATGTAGGATTGAGAAGGAGAAAAAAATGTTCCGATGTTGGGATTTTTTTTAAAGAAAAAATATAAATAAAATAGGCACACACTGTTCAATTTACGCCTGTCTTGGTGTAATACGCGCTGGAAAAATAAATGTTGAGTTGGGTGTTGCCCCCTTTGCACTAAGCAATCCTATTAGGAGAGGATGAAACAGGTTCGTTATACTTATTTATTTACATTCAGAAGAAAACGAGAAAAAAGGATTGCATGCATAATAATCATGCTAATACCAGTAGCTAACAAGCTGTGTATGTTTACGAATTGGGATTACGATGCATATTACATGTACCTACCTACAGCAGGAAGAAAATAAATAAGAAAAGGAAGCCCATGCTGTGTGCGTTGGTCGTTTTTTTTTGCAAAAAAAAATCACAATGCAAAACTCAGTTTCTGCTGTTTCTCAAGACGAGTCTGAAAGAAACGAAGGTATTTACGCAAATGTTTAAGATGAAGGCGGAAACCACAAAGGGGAGGAAGAAAAAGTAACCGTATTTTCTTATGGGATTTTTCCAGCCCGATTTTTTCTTGTGTGGATTTTTTTGTAAAAAATGACAGAATTGTTGTATGACGTATTTTGCTATGAACATTCAGGTTTATAGGAATGAATTTAAAATGAGTATTTAAAATATGTGCGTTTTCTCGAGAAATTAAGTTTTTACTTTTTTTCTCTTGTCAATTTATTGACTGTTGATTCTCTATCTTACGATGACGTCTTCATGCCATTCTCCACCGTCCCCAAGAGCGCACATCCCCCCACGTTTGAAGCCTGAGTCGTAAGTTATACTTGGCTGTAAATATTTCCCAGCGGGATATCTACTTTTCCAGGCTGTCCTACAACTTCCCTTATCAGTCTTGTTTTTGTTCTTCCTTTTGGTGGGGGTGATGTTTGCTGGTGATAGTATCCCTCCATTTTCTTTTTTATCATCAGAGACAGAGACAAGCTTGACAGGCTCACAGTCAACTCGAGTCGACTCGTGCCATTTCCTCTAATGTAATGTAATGTAATTTGGAGGACAAACAAAGCATGTATATTTTCTCCCAAACAAAGCACAGCATATAAAATAAACGTAAAACGGATATATTTATTCGCAAAGCCTTTTTCATTTCGCAGTCATTCACTCTTATGAATCCTCTTTGAAGAGTTGAGCAAAATTGAGAACGTGAAGTGCACATGTACGCAGCTCCCAAGCATATATATTATAGTTCTTTTTTGGACATATGGATATGTAAGCAAAAGAACAAAACTTTTTTTTCTGCTGTCTCGCTCTTTTCATTAAACAGAAGAACAATGACACTGGAGGTTTTTATTTCTCCTTTTTTACTGGAAGTAAATATCTGGAGTAGACACTTTCATGGACTTGTCTGTTTTGTGTGTGGCGACAAAAGAGGCATTCATATTGAAGCACTGCAGTAGCAGTCCTTTTTATATTCTTTTTTTCCAGTCTTTTAGATTTTATGCTGGTGTTTTTGAGTTGGGATGGGAAGATGAAAAAAGAATGCTTTTTTGCGTTGCTCTTCCAATTGATGATGTTGGAGTTGGATTCTGCCTCCACTGCACGCATAAGACACTCTTGACTGTTTCACTTTTATTTACGTTACGTTTACCATTACGGGAAGTGTCTGAGGGAAAAAAACGTGCTTGCTAAAGATCCGTGTATTTTATGTAATATTTGCTTTGGCATCTTCTCCGCAAGAGAAGGGAAATTGATGGAAAGGGAAGAACAGAGGGAAGAGGAGGCTTTGTAGATGAATTGAATGAGAAAACCGTTTAGCTGAGCGTTTGAGCATTTCATTTTTGTCTGTTTACGACTTGACTGTTGGCTCCCTACTTCCTCCACATATCTTGGTGTTTTTTAGCTGGCGTAGTCCTTTTTTGCACGAGTTTCATCTGCTCTTTCTTGATTGATTTCTTTTGTTTGCAGGAGAAAAAATAGAAATGCATTGGAAGAAAGCATATCTACAGATATGGAATACAGAGATAAGTAAACTCTTTGAACGTCAAAATGGATGGCGTCCAATAAAAAAGCCCTGCGTACCTATACATGCTTGATTGAAACTGTCATATTGTAATGTAATGTGCAATGTAGCAAAGAGTTTTGCATTGATTTGAAAATTGATCAATTAAGATTGAATGAAAATATTGGTTAAACCGACTTTGCTGATTGTGAGTTGAACTCTTTGAACCCCGATCTAAACGTTATTTTTACGGCAGCTACGAAAATGATTAAATTAATTTGACAGTTAAAACAACTCATGGGTATTCAGTAAAAATGAAAAAAGCGATGGCGATAATGATTCCTTCTAAATCTCATCCTAACATGATACATGATAACGCTCTATAGACTTCTACTCGCCAATTAAAAAACAAGGTTATTTCTCCTTCCCCTTCCGAAGGAAGTTTGTAAACAACGAAACCCTTCGTAATTTGCTGAGAATTTAGGAAAAAAACTATTCCAATTAAAAATATGTCGAGGTCATAATTTACTCCCGGATGTTGTCACATGCCGGGCTGGTCCCTTTTCGTGCTTCCCTCTTAGCAAAAACAAATTATTATACTGAATACATGCACTTCTATTTGACTTTTAGTCAGGAAGTAAACTTCAATTTGACTCTGATAACAATTTGCTTTCCAGGACTTCACCTTGATTTTCTTTTTGGTTATCAAGTTAGCTGACAAATTGAGAAAAAGTCCATGACTGTGGAAGGGGAGCAACACCTTTATTTTGTTTCAATTTTTGATAATCCCACTTCTGTGAGGTTTAGAATATCGCTCCCCCTCCTTATTTTACCCTTCGTCGAGTCCTCGCGTAATACCTCCTCTCTGTTGGGAAATCAATGACAGATTTATTTCCTCTGAAAAGGATCAACATATTTTATTGGTTCGACAGGTTCCCCACATTTCTGTTATCAGCCACCTACATGCTTATAGGTTTTTAGTGTGAAATGGGGTTAATATCAGATTTCCATACGATTTCTTATATAACGTTTTTTTACAACAACTTTATCAGTAAAAAGTATATTTCTGTCATGTGGTAACTTTCGTCGACATAGTCAACATGTTGGGCATAATGAAAGTTCCAGGCCAGCTGGATATCGATATCGATCCAAAAGACAATTCCTCTTCATTGCATGTGTCAACTGAAAGAAGGGCAGACATAAAAGGAGTTAAAAAATTCATTATTGCCATCAGCGGGAGCATGTCATATAGCATATCTAGCAGTACAATGGCTATGGTATATGTGATATGAAACATTTAGAACGTTGCGGTGTTTGTTTCGTCATTTCCTGTGTAATCATACAAATGACGTACTTGCTCTCAATTTGAAATTAATATTGGGAGCTGCACACGCTGATATGCCTATGTGACATGGTAATGAAAGCCAGACACTCATTATTTGTTAAAAGAAGTTAATAGGTACTATAATCAATAAATTTTCCGTAACTTTCTTCCCCATCAATTAAAAACTAATGGTTGAATGGTTGCCACAATTCGTATTCCAAAATTAATTACAAAAGTTCCATTCAAACGCTTGCTTTGAAATAAGAGTACTTCCATATTTTAAAGATGACTTATGAAAAGCAACCTGCGATATCACTCGTCATTGTTCCAATTCAATACGAATCTAATCTAACTTTGAACCTCAGTTCTAGGCACACATGATATTGTATCCAGATGGATCAAATGGGATCTGAATCCATACAAAATTAACTAATCTAAGAAATCACGCCATGATGCTAGTAATATGAACATATTCATTTGAATTTTCTTTGTTTTGTACAGGTGTCATCAGGAACACGGAACCTTTGGACTATGACAAAAGCCACAACCACATCCTCTCAATCGTCGCCTATGACTGTGGCATGAAGAGGTCCTCTCCAGTTATGGTAACCATTCGAGTGAGCCGCGTCTGCAAACTAGGATGGAAAGGTAAGAATCAAATTTCAAATTCATTCGATGCTCTCATATTTTCGTTTTGTCCAATTGGATTTGTAAAAAGATTTATACGCCAAAAAATACAAATTTTAGATTTTTATGATTCGGAGAAGATACAGGTTGGCTCTTTCTACCTTTCTACAAAAGTTGTATAATTGAGTGCAGTTGCTTACTTTGCATGGAGAAAGTTGCCTGAGAGGTGACGTAATTTTATAAACGGAGGTTACTATCAAATGAAATACGTTCTATGAGGATGTGATTGTAATAATCATAGATCTCATTGCAGTTGGCATTCATCCACAACAACAATCTAATCCTTCCTCGTGACATTTTTATTCTAGAGTAATGAAGAAAGTTTATTTTACCCTTTTCTGGAAATACACTTCCCGTTCATATCCTCTCTACAGACTACTGACTTGCCTAGTTCCTTCCTATTTACCAATTGTTGTTTCAATATCATTATCTTATCACAGATAAAATAAACCTAAGTTTGTTAGTTACACCAGCAAGTTAGGAATTTAGGTATAGCGAAGGTGCTTATAACTTTCCTGAGTAGATTTTGTTCCCACTTATCTGCCTACAAAGAAGCAGGAAGGAAAAATGGACAACCTATGCGGAAGAAAAAACTTTTCCGTCTCATTTTTGTTTCCTGTTTCTTCCGAATCTTTCTAATGAGCAAAAACTTGTATAAACTATATAGTTCCGTAAATGTTTCCTAATCAGTTATAATTCTCAAGTTCTAAGGGGTAGCTGGAAGAAAGAAAGTATATAATCATTACATAATTAAGCCTATGAATTTCATGCGAATATTTTCCCCTCTCTATCCCAAACAGACACCGCTGCTGTCTTCTTTCCTTAGGTTCAATTGCCTATTCCGTAAAGCGGAAGAAGAGTAAGTGAAAATGACATGTTAATTGAGTTCCTTCCAACAACCACAGGAAAATTACTGAGCTCGTGCCACTCCCGGCCACACAAGGATATCATGTTTTATATGCTTTCTCCCAAAAAAACCCACAAGTTTAGAAAAAAGGGAGCTAATCAAAAATGAATTAGTAATTAAAAAGCTGTGAAAGAAGAGAAAAGACTCTCCACCGTTATAAAGCGGCTAATCAACCTTCCCTTTGGGAATCACAATTCAAAGTCATTTTACCGTTTTCTCCAATTCTAATGAGCACTACAAAGGTAACTCAATTTTGTGAGGGTCTTTATTATTTTAACTTTACGCTGCATGCGCCATATCATTGATGCACAGTTAAATGGAGAAACTGCAGGTATTTTTATTATATTTCTTTGAAGGGAAATCAATTCCCCAAGCCTCGGGGTCAGGAAACTGCTCCCCCCTGAATGAAATATTTAACACAAGTTGAGCTGCCTAAAATTGTATTAATTTTATTACGTGCCCATTCCCCCTTCACTCCAACTGGGAGGAAATGGTGTGTGCATGTTTATCTGGCTAATTTAAAAATGAGCCAAGTCGACTGGAAGAAAACAGGAAAGAACATCAGCGGCAGTAATTTCACAATGAAAATGCCCATTTATCCCTCGTTTTCACTCCAATAAAACATGTTATTTTTTTCGCTTCGTAAGGCCAGGCCAAATACAAAATATATACGAACGGTGATGCCTTTGCATCTAGGTAAACAGGCAGAAAAAAAGCCAATGAATGGGCTTTATTGTCTCTCTCATTTCTCTCCGCAGCCAAACCCATTAATTCGTAGTGACGGGGTAATGGAAACTCTGGAATGTTCTGATCTCCTTCATGATGATGATGATTTCCTAAGGATATGATGATCATTTTCTCTCAGACTCACTCGCCCTCATCCTTTCTCTGGAAAAGGACTTTGAGATTCTTTTTGAGCAAAACGTGCCTGTCTCCTCACAATACATAATGGTACACTGCAACGGCTCTGGGTCCTGCATTATCTGCATCATTTTGTGAAAAGGGAGATAGCGCTAGTGTTGAGCATTCCGAGTTCTTGTCTTGACTAGGGAAAGTACGTGGAAAGAGCAATAATAATGCGTATATGACTTTGTACCACTAACATTTTAGTTGGTGGGTCGAGGGAAAGGATATAAAAAAAGGTTAAAGCAAATGGTCCGTGTTTGGGACGCTGTCCTTGGCATTTTCTTTCTCCCTTTTCTTCCTCCCATTCTCCTGTTCAAAAGAATTCTATTTGAAATTACTTACAAAAAAAAAGTTTATTTAATTGTCTGCTCCTTTTTTTTCCTAAAGAGAGAAGAGTGGACTTCCGAAAAAGCTTAGAGCTATAGGAAAAAGAGAAAATCTTGTTCAAAGCTTTTTAGCACATCCTTCGCTAGTTTCGGAGAGGCATTTATTGGCTACAAGACTAAAAGACATATAACTTGTGCTAGAGTCATCATCGTCTTATCAGGCATCATTATGGCGTCCCATGTACCATCCAATGTAGTTGAAGGTGGTGGTCACGTTGAACAATCGCATGGAAGATAATGGAAACTAGGGAGGAGGAATAAGAACAAGGCCAGGCCAAAGTAAAAAGTTTCTCCTTCCGGTAGACAATCTCTGAAGTCTGAGAAAGCATTTTTCACGAGATTTGTATTCTGCACAAGCCATGTCCTAATACAATTATCCTTCTTTAACAAATGCGAAATGTCTTTAACATTTATTTCCAAGTGCTCCTATAATAAGGAATTCTATTACGGGATTCAATTCTAATCATGAAAGCAGTCGAGTATGGGAGCAGGTGAACCAATTATGAAAAAGCAGTTAAGATAGTTTCCTGTATTAAATTGGATTTAAACTTGTTAGGCAAAATCTTGATTTTTCATGGGAAGTGGTTTTTATGAAATTTCGAGATAAATATTATACAGGATGTTTTCAACAGAAATGGTTCATTGCGGTGTAAGTATGGTGAGGCATTTCCCTCCTCAATCTTCAATGTGGACCCAAGGTCCTTCTGAAGATAAGAAGAAGCCAACAAAAATATCATCATCATCAGCAGCACAACATCAATGGAAAAAGTTTGAAGATCAAAACTTGCGTACACACAGCGTTTTTCCTTGTGTATGCTTTTCTTTTGCTTTTAAGAAAAAAAATGAGACAAACTTTGCCTTTCATACTGGCTTCCTAATACAGATGAAAATCTGTTGAAAATGTACATTCCACTTTCTACATTGTTGGTTTAGTACATTGCTTGTTTATCTCTGCTATCTCCATAAGTAAGAAAAAGTTTTTTTTTTGCTTTCCTCACAACCTTTTTTCCATGCAAACTTTTTTGATCTTCACAACTTGATTAAATTAGGTACTCGAAAAATGGTCAGCAAACAGGTTGAAGAAAATCCGAGCTAAAGTAATATTTACCTTTATAAGAATTTTCCATGTATTTACATATACATATGCAACCCAAATGTCTTCTTTTGGTGTTGAGTTGTGCCTCTTCTGGGCGGACTGATAAAGTGGTAGAAAGAAATGAAAAATGAAAATTTCAAGAACTTTTTGAGAACTTCTGGTCTAAAGGCCCTCTTCCAGGATTTCTTGAACAAGAAGAGGAAATATAAAAAGATAAGTATTTTGATAAATGAAGATAGAGACATCCGTTTACAAAGATGTGTAGCTCTGCCTCTGACAAAAAACTTTCTCCTGATTATAAACACCAAACGGGATGAATAAATTTTTTGGACTTTTCTACAGAAAAGGGAAAGCATCATGACAAGTGTGGATACATAATATGAATATTTACATTATTTTAGTGAATTCTTAAGTAAAATATGCGTGAAATTATTTTCAACCTTCTTGAAACGCAGTTTGATCAAAAATCAGTACCAGAGGAGTGGTTCGTGCCAAGGACCTATTGGTACTGCATACGCTAGCAGCACCAACCAAAATATTTAGCTACAGTCGAGTTATACAATATTTGCGGAGAAAGTTTTTATATCTCGGTAGAAGCAAATCTGAGAAACAATCCATTCATTGTAGAAACAATAGTTGATTACTACAGTTGTGCTCAGCTTGCTACTAATGAGCATAAAGAATAGACCTGACCTTGAGTTAATTAGTTTTTACTTACCATGAAAATTTTTTAACATCAAATACAAATAACGAACTGATTATTATTCCTTCTGTACAATCTATGTAGCAATCTTAAATCTTATAATATTACTCCCCATAATTTTATAACTACCAGCGAAACAATTAGAAAGACTGGCAAAGCCAAACTTATCCCAACTAAAAATAAATGCAAATGTTCCAAAACTTAAATTCATTCTTTGGCATTGGCGTAAAGTATAAATTTTGTTGGTGCAATCTTCCAAGTGAAATGAGTTTTTCCAAGTATACTACAAAATATTCATAATTTTTAACTGCTTTATGTGCTCCTTCTATCATTAAAGATTAACAGCAGATGTGTCAAGACAAATGTGAAAACTTGGGTAGGTAATCATGAAGATATAATACGATACCTTCACCAAAGTCAACCCTGACACAAGAGTAATTTTACTCCGTGGTAAGTTTCAAATTGCTTTTGGAGTGCTATAGCTATGAGATGATCATGATGACGTTTTTTCAAGCTCGTATAACAGGAGGGAAAGTTACAGAAGAAGGGAAATAAAACAATATAGGTATATTGGAAGGTGTTCGGTGTACGTACGAGCAGTAGCTGTTGTTGTTGATAAAGTTTATCCAAATTTTCAAATAGTTGAGCAACTTATATTGCCCCGCCACGTTTCCCTTCCTGTGCCC
>JAQGAH010001255.1:0-16396 GCA_034696885.1 Lepidocyrtus paradoxus
TGGAAGATCGCTTTTGATCTGCCATCTTTGCCATGGGAAGGAAAGTACCAAATCAATCAGCTGACTAGCCACTGATAGGTTAAAAAAATTGCTCTTTCGAATGACACTATAATTACCTGATAACTCCCATTATTACGCAAGTAGCACTTATTTGAAATCTTGTAACACTATACTATACCTGGGTCAACTAAGTACAATTTATATAAATATCGGAGCCGACCAAGGCTTCAAGAGCTTGTCATATTTTGTAGTCTGCGGAGCATTATGCTCGATTTCTCTAAAGTTTTCAGTTTACCGTAAATAAAGTTTAGTTGTGTTAAAAGCAAATCTGCCACCTCCACCAAAGGTCCACCAGTGACCCCACCATTGATTCCCTCCACCTCTCCACCCAGAGCATCTCCTCTCATCTCTCATCATCTCATGTCATAAAGTCACCACCACGATTTCACAGAAGCTTACCACCCCTCTTCATTTTGTATTCATGTTAGCAAGCAAGGCAATGGTTTTTTATGTTCTTAACTTATACTTAAAGGAAAATTGCGTATATCCCACTTACAAGCCAAGGGACGATGGGATCTGTAATCTGTACTGTAAATAAAGAAAATAATATTTATTTAAGATGAAACTTGTTCTGTTAAGAAAATAAAGAGAGATTTTAATGCCGTGAGTGATGTTAAATTGTTTTAAGTTGTAATGAAGCTGTAAATAAGATGAAACAATATTGTCATCTATGACTATTGTTACTACTTAGGATTAACATAATCCTTAATAGGGACAAGAAATGAAGGCCTTTTCTCACAAATTCATGAAAAAATTGTATGAAAGGAAAGATGAAGAAATGATTTAATACCTCTATGTATACCTATGATAATCTTCAGTCCTAAAAAAATAATGTATATATGTTATAACGAATACTAACATTTCATTATGAAATCATCGGAACTCATGTTCAACTGATGCTTCAAATTATTATAACTAGTTAATAAAAATTATATCATCTAATTTATTTGTTTGCAGAGTATTCTAAATACATTATAATTCCTAATAATATATTAGCAGAGTAATAATAATATGACTATAGTTTGACTCTCAAAACACTTTAATAATGCCTGCAATAAAGGAGTAATAAAATTACAAAAATGTACAGATGATATTTGCCAATTACAATATTCATTAAATATTCAACTATATTATGCACTACTATGCATCATTGAAATCATTTTTGAAACAAAGGACGTTCATTAAGAGTGGCTTGGCTTCATGCCTTCTCTCTCTTGGAGCTGCAAAAAATGCTTCAGAAATTGAGACAAAGCAAATTGGGTACTTTGAGACAAGGCGGGAGGGAGTGTAAAGTTTACCAAAACAAAGACAAAAGAACAAACACAAAAGTTACTCTTCCATTCGCATTCCCTGTCTGACACATTTTCAAAAGTGGAGGTTTGAACCATTTTAATTTTAGCTGTGAATGACAATATATTGAGGATCATCATCCTTAACTGTTGAAGACGATGGACATGCCACCGGACCCGTTTTCTACTCAGGATAGTGATATTACCCAACCTGGGAGTGCTCTTGGGTCAGAACCGTTGCTCCAAATCAAGGCGGATAACTATGGGGTGACCACGGTGACAACGTTGTTGAAGACAGTTAACTTCTGTGAGGTAAAGTTGAGAGTTAAATGCGTTACTCGTTGAGTTGAATGGGTGTCACTGAGACTGAATAGTACCAGTTAATTTGGCTAATATTCAATGTCGAATATGTCAAAGTTGTAATTTAATATGTTTAAATGATTTAGAAAGTCAACCTATTTGTGACCATGGAAGGGATCAGATTCGTAGTCGAAGAAGGAAAGTATGTCCAAGCCGGGTTATTTCTGAAGGCGGAGTTATTTAAGGTAAGAGTTATATTTTTGTATAATTTACAAATTGATGACAGTTCTAAATAAGTTGTAAATAATAGTGTGGCTAATAGTTGTTATTTTTTAGACTTTTATTGTACGTAAAGACGCCTTCGGCTTCAAGATACCATTTAAGGAGCTGTTGGATTGTCTGAAGATCTTAGGTGGAGATACGAAAGGTGGGGGCGTCCTTACACTTTCTGATCCTATGGATGGATCTCTCGGCGGTGGGGCAGCTGCCTCAACTAGGTCAATGGAGATTACTTACCATGGTCATGGAACACCATTTCGTTTGGCGTAAGTAGAAAAATGGCGTTTCCCACTTTTATTTTCATATCCTTAGACGCATGGGTTTTGACGCTAACGGCATTAATTATGTCAATTCATTTCTTGACTGTTTACTTTGTTCACATTTTTTAGATTGGAAGAACAGAACATGACCACTGAAGTAGAGCTGAAAACAGAAGAAGTCGACGACCTGATTGATTTTGATGAAGTAGATAAAAAATGGGAAATGACGTTAGATGCTAAATTACTCCATGAACATTTATTCGAATTGGAAGGCTACGCTCCAGAACATGTTACGCTTCGGGTAGTGCCGGATACATGTCTAGAGTTTAGGGCTTCCGGAAGTGCTGGTTCTTTGAAGGTTTGTAAACTTGCGTTATCTTATGTAACAAAGTATGACAAATCTGCTTGATTACCTTTCAAATGTATTTTGTATCTGTATTTTTTTTTGTAAATTTATGACAGATTTCAATTCCTAAAAATTGCACCGGTATTGATCGATTCTGTTCTGTTAGAGAAGAGCATCACTGTCACTACAAGTTCACAATTTTACGACATTCCTTTAAATTAATCCAAGCTGCTGAGAAAGTGCAGCTGCAAATGGGGGAAATGGATGTACTCTGTCTTCGCCTAGTTTTTAAAGAGTCAATGGGGACGTTTGGAGAATTTTTCGTACGTGATTAAAAACTAGTTATGCTTTCATCTAAAAACTATTAGTTATGCTATCCATATTTATTAATATTTTTGCTGTTATTACTTAGGTCATGCCGCTTGCAGAGGGAGATGTAGAAGACTTTGATCAAAGTTATGTGAATGCTAATGCCGTGGACCGTTAATGAATAAGATAGTTAAGAATTTCTTCCGATCTGCTCCAATACATATTTTAGCTTAAAACACTTTATTTTTATTCTATGTAAAAGTTATAAACCAATCAATTTTATTGCCGCATAATCTTAATGATAGATTTTCCAAAGAGGTACTGATTTTTTTTAGTAATAAAAAGATTGTTTCCAGAACAATTATAGTGCTGTCTATTCACCTTTTTTGCGATTTTGATTTGATCGAGTTGCATGCATTGCGAATTAAGAGAACAAAGAAAATCGTAGATACGCAATTACAAATTAATAAGTTAGATTGATATCTTTCTATCTCAGTTCAATCCTTAGTTTCATCATGCTTAGACTCCAAGGAGAATGGTGGAATACGGCAGTCAAATGTGCACCCATCTTCTCTTTCCATTCGAAATGTGCCCCTGGTTTGATGAAAATAGAGATATTAATTAATACCTCGGTAATGGATCAGTGTTCCGATGTAGAAATGACAGGAAATGCATGTAAGAGCTCACCACATATGACCGGATGGAGCTTGAAGAGAGACATGGGACGAATACTGAAAAGCTGGGCTCAGCTTAGTCAATACGGGTTCTTGACCTACAACTCCTCTGCCCCGCACCTAATTTTGCATGGACAATATTTTAAGACTGAAAATCATGTCAAAAGACAAAACAAACTGACAAACTATTATCGTACAAGTGTTCGTACTGTTTCAAGAGTGCCAGAAAGGCTGAAGATCCTCCAGTGACGTTCTCGTAATTGGGTATTTAATTCGCCGACGTTTTCAATGCGAATACAATACCTCCACTAAAAGTAAAACAAGTTCAAATAATTCCAATGGGTTATAAAGTCAAAGTTTCAAATCATTCTCTAATATTTATAAAGGATTAGATGAAGGTACCCAGTAAACATTATTGTTGTGGGACTCCCTGCAGCCCATGTAGAAAGGAATGACGGTTACACGAACATTCTCCGTTGTCTCCTTGTGCACGTCTGAAAGCTCCAACCATGGATGGTTCTTGTCTTGCCACGCTTTCAAGGTGTCCCTGCCAATAAATGGCGGATCACTGTCTGGTGAGTACTGTAGGAACTTGTCAAATAGTTCGTGGTGAAGAGGATTTTTCTCCGTGGATGAGTACGGAATTATATCTTCATGAGCAACATAGTCCAATCCAGGAATAGCGTAAAGGCCTTTAGGAATGAAAATGTTTAATGTTTTTTTATACAAATGAATGAATAAATTTCGGTTTATGAATACAAATTAAAGTGTGTAAAAACCCGTGAAACTTTTACAAATCTTACTGCGGCTATTCTCTTGATTTCCGAGAAATGTTACTGCTTCCGTTTGTGCCCTAATGTAGGGGCAGTCCCTGGAGTCGATGAGCACTTGGTAATAGTGATGCGTTTTGGACTTCACTTCACGAGCTATATGACTAAACGCTGTTGGTTCATGATCTTGCTCACTCCTAAAATATTTTTTTAAATTCACATTTTTAACCATTTGCTTTTCCTTCTCTAATAGTTTACTAACGATTGAATACATGTCAAAATCTCTACTTACTTTTCTTTCGCCTTGGTGACTGCCAAGTCTCGATCATAGACTTTAGCTAACCACGGGAATAGAATTACTCCACGATAGCCGAACACGCGATGAAGAAATATTTGTCCAACAGAATAATTGGCGTCCAGTCTTGGAGATTCGAGCTTACCCACTTCTGCCAACCTGAATAAGGCATTAAGTACTTATTACTTTAACCATTTTAAAATACCATAAGAGATAAATAAATTGTAAATAGCCCGCAATTTGAACTTTAATTTATGTCAATTCCTTATATTACCTGACGTTGGAATAAGTCCGGACACTCAGATGTTGAGTCTGTCGTGAATACTTCTTTCCTTGACCAAATACTACCGTTAGCTGAACACCGTTGGCGGTGGCTGAGAAAGAGCGGCCCAGTGCGTGCGCCGCCAAACGCGGAAGGATTAAGGACGCACAAGGTGCCATCATTGAGATGCCAGAGTTCCACAAGGCTACTTACTATCACTGATTTCTGAAAATAGACCAATTTCGAAAAAGATTAGGATTACTGTCAATTTTAGCTGCTAATGGATGAGGATGAGATTTGTTACGTTTGCTAATATTTGCAATGTATAAAAACATTCGTTTTAGTTTTTTTTTTTAATTAACAATTATTTAGTAACAAAACCCATCCGTAGAAAACAGCTGTTCCTCCCAAACTCCCCAATATCTGCTCCAATATCTTACCTTGCGTCTTTAGAACTCCACCCCAAGCATGAGATACTTTAGCATAAGCTACCAAATCTACCTGACATCTGATAAGCCACAACTTTGGACAACCAAACTCAGGTCCTTATTTCACCTACAATTAGAGATTACTAAGCTGACAAATTCTCAAACTCAATTTACTGATCTCAATTCTTCCCCTTTAAATGTCATCCTCAGATTTGGAACACTAGGCTATCAACGCTTCACCTAAAGATAAGCTGATGATTTGTCTTTTAAACTTTCTACAAAGTTAAGGTATAAAAAAAGCTAAATACGTAATATTATTATTATGATGATGAAACTAGATGGGCAATGAGCAAAGCATGCTACGAGATCCTAAAAAATATGAACTGGTGTTATTGTGGACTTTGAATGTGGATTCTTGACTTATCTGCCCAACTGTTTATCGACGGGATGACCAGACTTATCAGCGTTTATCCATCATCCACACATGCCATGCCATATCACAGCCATATCCCTTCTCCTCATTTACCTAACAAGCAAGTGAATGAACCTGTCTCTCTGTTCTTACACCATTCCATATACGAATCTGAGCATGCATTCCTAGAAATAACATGTCAAGGATATAACTGGCTATACATCTGTTCAATAATTTATCTCTTTCTCAGTCCAACCCCTCAATACTAACATTTCCTCATGCTGACCCCATGCCAGGGATAGTTAGGGGAAGAGACAACCTATCCCGTCTATAATAAGAGGAGTATGATGATGAGAACAAAATCTGATCTCAACAATGATCAGCGCAAAAGAGAGAAACCACACATGAGGGGGAGCGGATAAGGAAAAACGGGAAAATTGGAATTGCATTTGGGGAGCATTAGCATTAGCCATCTCACACCCTTTCAGTGTTGTGAGGCTTCTCATGGAAATACTGTGGAAAGGTATGGAGGATAGTGTTAAAAGCCTGCTGGGACTCTCTAGCATGAGGAGGCTGTCAATGTTATCATGTGCAGGAAGCGGGGAAACATGAGGAGGAGGAAGGGCCTCTCTCCATCGTCATATGTTTCCTCCGTAAAGCAAGTGTAAAATCCAATCAATTGGGAAAGAAAAATGTATGTATTGAGGAGATACAATGGATTTTTCGCCTGGCTCATCATCATCATCACCACCACCACCATCCTCAATTAAGTTGAATTAAGACAAGTGAGATTGCTCGTTGATTGGGGGAGATCGGGGCTGTAACAGTGCAATATGTACAATTAGGGATAAGCACGCATTTCTATTATTTTCCTCTAGGTTAATTGTTCTCAGGTAAATGAGTCATTAGCGTTGTTCCAAGATAAGCTCGGAGGAGGGCTGGGAATAGTGAGTTTGGGGCTTGGGGATGAGTTCTAATGATGAGAACTGATATGGTGAAAGTGTGAAGTTGATGGGCAGTGAGACGACAGACTGTAAATTTTATTTTGTATAAATTAAGTGCAATAATTAGTATTAAAAGTGGGCGAGCATGGTGAAATAATTAAAGGGGAGGATAGAAGGAGGGAACACCGAACCGAAGGAGCCGATGAAGGGTTAGTCAATGGTCAATGATATGATTAGCAGTAGATATAAATATTTCTGGAGATTAAATCGTGAATAGAGAGATCATTGTTTGTTGATAATCTGTTATCAGGGTGGATAAGCATCGTGGTTTAGTTGCAACTTTGTAATATTTGGCATGTTGCCCAGTCTGACCTGGTGAGGATTTTAGTAGGTGGTGGGGTCAGAACTGAAAGAAGTAGTGATCCTTTTCTCGATCGATCGAGGCTGAGAGACCGATATTAGTATTTTAACAAGCACAATAGTATATATAGATAACATGATTAGTGAATGATGGTGATTTTGTCACGTGACGTAATTGTCAACAAGGTGTTTAGATTGTAGATTGTGGGAGTATAACAGCATCAAAGATAGATATTTGGCAAAAATTATTAGCTTATTCCAAACGAACGTTGGAGTTGTTCAGTTATTTCTTGTAGTGACATGTGCAGAATTTGATTTTAGAGCGACACGATCGATCACAAGACCAGCCTCTGACGTGGCTTTAATTGTTTTTTTTGTTGTTGTTATGTTAGCAGGTTGTGACGTGACTGAATGACTACTATCCAAAATGTGAGTTCCCGGAAGCACGCTACAGTTATACTTGAATTACGCTTCACTTCCAACTTCTCCAACTTTGCCTCCAACTATATTGACATTTTATTGGATAGTGTGTTGTACTGTTCCGATTTGGGAAGAAATTAATTGCTCCGTTAAAGTATTAGGTATGTATACATTTCAACATTTTAATCTTAATATTTATTTGTTTTGGCCAGTATATAATACGTCATTGTTCTTTAGTATAATGGATTATGATTATTTGTTTATTTTAACTTTCTAGTACCTTGACGTGCTACCTTGTCTAACCAAATACCTCATTCTCAAATGGAGGTTCCCATATCAAAGTTTATGCACGTTCAGAAATCAGGTAAATATTAGTTGACCTCGTTGATACATTCAATTATATTTCGTTTGGGTTTGATGCCCAAATTGGCAATTGGGTGGTGCCAGTTTTAGGGCTGGTTTCAGTCGGACAAGTAATCGTCTGAAACCTTGTCATCTGATGTGCTGATCTGATTGAACAAGTTAACAGTGCTTCAAGAAGTACAGATAATTAAATGCATATTTAATTTAAAATGCTTCTCCCTGTCTTTACAGATAGTTACTGGCATCAGCCTACCACGACGTCAGCTTTTAAAAGTCCTGATTTAATTGAACTTAATTCGGATTCTGAAAGAAATTCAAAGCCAGGTATTTAAATTTTTTGGAATTAGAAATATATATTTGTAGTTATTACGACAAAATAATGAAAAAGGCAACTAAATGTTTGCTAAATATGCTATATTTATATTTGTTCTCTAGTGGAACCTCTGAATTACTCTTCTAGCCAAGAGGAAGTGGAAACAGAGGATGACTGCTGTGATGGTCCAGAGTCTTCACATATCAAGGATGCGCTAGCTGGTGTTTACGATGTCACCAGTAATGATGAGGAAAGCTGTCATTTACTACAGACTGAAGATGATTCAGAAAACTCAGGTATATGTATGATCTTAATTATTGATGTGTTCTTTGTCCAATTTTTGGTGTCTTGCATATGTGAGTCGTAATACCTTTTTATATTTCATTTTCATTTTAATAGATTCTGAACACGATGACAACTCCTCCAATCCTACTGCGTCCCATTCAAGCTCGTCAGCTGGTGGAACTATATCCGATGGCGAGGGCGGGGATGACCAATTAGGCGTACGAATTCTGCAAAATTCAATGGAAAATTATTGGGATATGAGCAATGAACAGGAGAAATATTACACTGAGCAGTTTCATTTGCTACAACCCGATCATCATGGACTGGTAAGTATACTCTTTTCAATTTTAACTTTAACAGCTTTTGAGGTGATCTAGTATCTATTATGTATTGCAAACATTTGGTAAGATCATCTCTTTATAATATTCCAAATAGGTTAGTGGTGCTGTAGCCAAGGGATTCTTCGAAAAGAGTAAACTTCCGCACTCGGAACTGCGGGAAATATGGCAGCTGGCTGATATTACTAGAGATGGTTGTTTGGATTTGAATGAATTCAAAATGGCAATGCATCTCGTCGTCTTGCGTCGTCATAATCTGCCGATCCCATCTCATTTTTATAATAGACCTCCTGATTTCGCATTAACAGCTGGAAACTCGATTAATGCTGTGTATCAACCCGCTAAAAAATCTACTAACAAGAGCTCACCAAAAACTGCTGGAGGAGCTACTAGTGCCACCCAACTTGCTCCTGCGCCGTCAACAAGTGCAACGTTGGTGACTCATGATAAAACGTCTTCTTCCTATCAGTCTAAACGACCGAGTAAAGGTAATTGCGATATAGAATATTGAATTTTGGAATCTTCATTTACCTACTAGTTTAATAGTGTGCTATTTGCTAACCTATGACATTGTATCTATAGAATGGACGACATTTGAGAATGAACCTGTCAACTTCTCTTCGACGTGTGATACGAGCGGCCTCGTAGCTCCCGTGCCTGTGCGCCTCAGCACTCCAGAAGATAAACTCCTTATGAGCAACAACACTAGTGGTAGCGCCAGTGCCACTAAGGCACAACAGCTACAGCTTAAAGCGATTCAAAGGCCAAAGTTGTCTGGTCAACACCCGAAAGTGTCTACTGGGACTATCGCTCCGCCACCGGTATTATTACAAAATTATCAATTACTTACAATTACTAGGTCGTGTCCCGGTTAGTTAAAACGATAATTTTTAAATGATATTTCAGCCACCACGAAGAAAAACTCATGTTCGGAGTTCCTCCTTGGATCTCAACAGATTGAGTATGAAGGATTTTTTTATAAAATAGATAATATTGTCAATGACTTCTGTTATTTAGTGGGATGCTGATTTTGGACCTGTGCTATAATTTTACTTTCAGCCATATCAAACGATGCATCACATGGAAATCCTGCAGGGATTGGCGGCTGTCCTGAAGTACCAAATAGGAGTTTTCTCTCTCCTTCTCATCAAGGTGGAGCATTTTCAGTGTATCGAAAGCCCCAGCCTCAGAGATCAGCAAATATCCATGAGCCATACAGCATTCCTCCCGCCTTTAACAAACAAGCAGACCACTCTGCTCGAATTCATCAGGCTGAACAAGAAATCGTTGAGTTAAAATCTGAGAACATGATTCTATCCAGGGTAGCTAATGAACTCCTACATCAACTAACGGCGATTCAAACTAGAAAAAGAGTTATCAGCTTTAAAATTAATCAGTTAAATGAAGCCGGTAGATTCTCATAGTTCCAATATTACAAGAAACAAAAACCCAGAAGAAAAAACAATCGAAATTGATGACGTTTAACCTATTCTTGGTTATTTTCGGAAATGAAAGAAAAAATGTCGCTGCTATATAATTATATCTACTAAAGTATTCAGTAAAGTAACCTATAAAAAATTAATACAGTTAACTAGACTTTATACCACCTTCTGAAAGGTATCTCAGGATATAAACATGAACAAAAAAAGGTATTGAATTGAAATGTGTGCGGGGTAGGGATTTCGTGAGTCCTCCTAAAGTGTACATTCCAGTTGGTGTCAATGTTCTTTACGTAATGTTTAATGGAACCACACGCAGAGATATCTTTCACATCTCAAACTTCATATCAAAATCATCACATAGCTAAAATAGCTAACCTTTCTTTACCTTTATATCGGAAGTTGAATGTGTTTTATCAAAGTATGAATATTTCGAGGAAACAAATACATCCAGGTCTACACAGACATAGAATGTTTGAATGAGCTGAAGTACAAGGGGTTAACAGTAGTAGGAGTCATTGTATCATTGTTGTTGTTGTACTATCCGACATGTGTTGTAGAATACAAACGTCTTATTTAAGTCAACGTTTATTATTAGAGCTGAAGTGGAACGTAGGTGTTAAAACCGTAAAGAGAAATTACCTGATAGTCTTGGAGAAGAGAAAAAACATAACATTATATGATTTAGTCATTTTTTCTTGTAAATACAAGTACTAGTGCTTTGCAGCGATAAGCACTCTTCTGATTCATTGATGACACACGTACTAGAAAACGCGCAGTAGATGTTCTTATAATGGACGTTAATTAAGTTAAGCAGACTGTGTTTTACGTTTAAGGAACAGATTTTAATACTTGATAATATCTACTGAGTGCAGCTATTTTAACTTGTTTAACTCAGCCCAACTACGTCCCCTTGAGCACGAGGGACTAAGAAAACCTTCTTTTATATAATTTTTAGCATTATAAGAATTTCATCCACTACATCCCGACTTTGTACTGTTTGTGTTCGAGTTTTAGCAAAAGAGTTATCCAACACGGTTATCAGTGGAGCCCTTTGAACTTATCTTTAGCGAACAGGAGTAAGGTATTGTAACTGCTGTCAGTATATATGAGTGTATGTTAGTGATATAGATTACAATTTTGTTCATATTATTTGCATTCTGCACTCCTACTGTATCATAATTTTAACGAGGCTCGAGAATCACCCTGATTCTAAATCCTACACCACTGCTCAGTCAACTTTTCAGTAGTTTTTCGGATCTAATTTTACAGAGATTTTGGTAGGCAAAAAAAAATGGAGAATTGTTTTTAAAAGAATACTGTGATTGTGTGATTACACCGTGCTAAGATATTATGCGGGGTGTAGTCCTCATCACAGCTGAAGGATTTTAAAGCAACTAACGGGAATACACAAGTTTGAAAAACCGTTATAACCTGGTGGAGTTCACTTATCTCCAGGGGAAATGGGTTTGGATTAGTGATTCAAGAGGAATCATTGGGTATTGTTTTTATGGTAGCTACATATAATTCGCATATTTTTTTTTCATTTTTTTAGCAGTTTCACTAGACATTTTATACTTATCTAACGTACAGTTTTTTTTTTGTAAATATGGATTGTGTGTCAGATACGGTATTTTAATATTTTGAAATGTGTTTTATTGATTGTGAGTTTTTCCCCTCGTTTCTGACTATATAAGCTGTCACTATGCAATTACATTTGAAATCTCTGTTTTTTTTAAATAGCTGGAACAGTTTTTACATATTTAGATGTTACGTATTTAAAAGAAAATGTGCAATCTCGATTATATCTGTTAAACTGTGGTCGTGTGATAGAGGTAAAAAGATGTGGGCCTATACATAACACAGAAAGTATTAATACCTATTATTGATTTACCGTCCTATTTTTGAATTGGTCAAGTCGTTCTGTTTATTACTGCCAATTACGTCCGCGGTATTATTTGGAGGAGGTAGGTTGTAAGGATCATGATATATTTCTAGTTTATAATAATTATTTTACTTTTGTTGTGAATCCACCCAGAATAGTAACAAGCTAGGGAGGAGTGAGTAAAACTTTAACAATTATGTTGACTGTATAGTTAATTATCAAAAAAAAAAATAAGTAAAATGAGCGTGAACCAATATATATATTTTTCTTTGGAGCACTCTTGGTGAATTTATCGGAAGAATGGGATGGATTGAATAAATGAAATTGAAATGCGAAATTTAACAAAAAACAGCATGAAATAAACAGAAATGTAATTATCAAGATAATTTATTTGTTTGTTTTGTTATATTCCTCTCATGTCCTGATAGTAATAATAATATCCAGAATGAAAAGGATCATAAAAAAAATTGTCGAGCACACTGGGATTTTTTTGTGTTATACACATAAATCTCGTCAGTAAATGGCTTTATTCAGTGTCACTTTGCTCTGGCGGTGGCACTGACGGTGGCACTGGCGGTGGTGGCACGGATGGACTTTTGCTCTTCCTCCGAATGGCGTGGCTGCCCTCCTCCACATCGTAGAGTTGGTCTGCCATCTCCAAATCCTTTGTCTCTGGAATGAGCAGTGAGATGACGCTAGAGACCAGGCAGGTGACTCCGAAAATGATGTTTGGCAAGTCTGTGTAAACAGTTTTCTGTTAGGATGGGAGACAGAATATTTAAGTTTTAAACGTTATTTTTTTTAAAGTTATGCTAGTTTGGTTAAAATATTGAAGTGATACCATGCCATCGACAACGTATGGAGCCAGAATGGATCCAACTCTACCCATGAAAACTGCTGCAGCTAGGCCTATTTAAAGTAGATAAGAAAAATTATGAAGGATCAAGTTTTTGGGTTGTTCAAGTTGCCCCAAATCATGAATGCTGAGATGTTTCATTCGCAATCATAAATTCCTCCTTATATGCTTGTATAACTGTTTTTACCTGTGGTTCGAGTTGAGGTCGGATAGAGCTCCGTTCCCAGTAAGTAAATGACCGCAAAGCTCGTTGTAATGAATAACTTGCCAAACATGGAAATGACCATTCGAAGTATTCCTTGATCTATGGTAAAAAGGGAATCATGGGTATGTAAACTTGAGCAATTTTAAGGAATTTAGCTAAATTTCAAATTTGTTTCTTACCGACAGAAATGTATGCAACCGTCAAGGTGCATGCAGCGGTGCCCAGGAAAGTTGACATGATGGTAGGTCGCCGTCCATATCGTTCCAAGAAAGGCACAAACAAGGTGTAGGCAGGCACTTCAGACAATCCACTATTAACAATTATTTCTTCAATTAAATTACCAGCAATCATAGATAATGTAAATTTTTGGGAGATTTATTGAATCACCCAAGGAACACCAAAAGATATGGATCATTTGTCAAGGTTGCCGAGTTGAAGACGACGCCATAGTAGACTAAATCCACAGAAATGAAGAGGAACCAGATGAGCAGGGTTCGTCTTCGCATTTCAGGGGTTGCCAAAAGTGTCAAATAGATGGAAACCGTCTTTTTCAATGCGCTCCACACCTTGATGCTCCACTCAAAGCAAAAGTTTTTCCTTGGGGGAGGTTCTTCGATAGTGAACGTGGCGTAGGGTCGTCGTTCTCTCCCTTGTACTTCGGCACATGAGTTGATTACGTCCAAGAGAACATCTCTGGTCACCGTGCTCTTCTTGTTCCGTTTGGCAACCGAGAGGAGGTATTCGATGGCCTGTTCCGTGTTATTAGACACCACTGCCAACCACCTCGCAGATTCCGGCAAGATCCTAGGGATCGGAAAAGGCATTTTTAATAGTTAAGTAAATATTGTAGATTGTAGTTAAACGTCAGTTAAAGTGAATATTACCAAAAGTATGACAGTAGCGTGATAGATGTCATCGAAAACGCAAACTGTAGGGAACGCCAGTCACGGATGTAATAGCCGTATAAGGCCATTAGCATATGGCCTAACGCAAAGGGTAATTGCTGTACCATTCCCATTGTCGAACGGGACTTTGTGCCGGAGTACTCCATCACTAAAATCCCAAATAATTAGTTCATTTAAGCATAATTTATAAATCCACTCATTTCTCGCTTCATTATAAATTCTGGTCATCTCTTACATAAAACATAGCAGTTCTGGTATGCTCCAGCTGCCCCAAATGCGACAAAGAATCGAAATATGATTAGCTGCAAATAAGTGGTTGAGAAGCCGGCCGCTATCCCTCCAAACAAGACAAGCGTGATGCTGATCAATACTGACTTTCTCCGTCCGATGAACCTACAATACAAACTGATAGACTTCCTACTTGCAACTCAAAAGTACTTTTCTAACTTGCTTACTTGTCAGACAAGGATCCCAAAGTGAGTGAGCCTATGAAAACGCCGCACATGTACGTAGCTTGGATGGTGGCCACCAAGTAGCGATTCTCACAGACGATTTGGAACTGAAATAGAAATTAAATGTTTTGCATGAACTTGTTCATTGACCGTAGTTAAACGTACGCTGCAAATTAATTGCAAACTGGGTTAAATCTAAATAAACTATTTTGAGATTGCAGTGTACACACTTCAGTTACAAGAGTTGAGTCATACGTACTACTATCAAAATGCCATCCATTCTGACATTGAGTGACGTTAGCTGTGTCATAATCTGGGAGCAGGTCTTTCGCCCCGGCTTCATCATTCGCTGACACGTTAGATAGGACTTTATAGTCGAGGTCGTAGTACTCGCAGCTTTCCCAGCCCTCTTGACCATTCCTAATCAAAAGTAAAATAGAGATATTAGCCATCCCTTCCTTTTGTCATTTCAAGCAAGCATTTTTTTTATCTACAAAACATTCTCACTTGTTCGGAGGAATCGCGAAATTTCGAATGGACTCAGGACTCCAACCTAGTTTCTCTAGCTCCGGGACCTGACACCAATGATTAGGCACAGCTCCGAGAAACACGTAGCCTAAGTGGTGCCATGACAGTATGACACACTGAAATAATATTCATCAATTAAATTTACTCCATTTTAAATACTTTTTTTTTCATTCAACTTCTATAAAAGTGAGGTTACCTGCAGGGACGCTATCAGCAACAACGTGTACTGATACGGCCCATTGGAGCCGACCAAGTCAAAAACCCGGTCAAATCCTTCTTTCCGAATCTCTTCCCCTCTCATCTTCTAGCTAGCTTCAATCTTTTCAAATGCTTAAGAAACCTTCTATGAAGAATTTTTTGTAAAAATAAGCAGAAAGACGCTCACTCCTCCACTAGTCCACTCCCAACGATGTCATTGATCGACTAAATGACTTTTTTTTAATTAGCTGTATAAAACCAACTATTTCTTGCTATTTCTTAGAATTTCCTTTTAATTTAGCCAATCAGGAGTAACCATGTCACAACCAGCTAACTCAACATGAAAAAAAGTCAAACCGACAAAAATTCCAACCTAAACTGAACCAATTTTTTGTATACTAGACTCGCATAATTTAGCTTGGCCCGCACTGTATTGCACACCTTCCGAGAGGACAATGCAAACATGACTTAAGACCAACAAGGTCGGTGTTGAAAGCTCCACTAAAGTATATATTTTGCAATTTGCAATTTATAAGTTCGTTTAGCCACAATGAAAAATCATAAAACAAGCCAGGTTATTATATTACCAGCTCCTCATATATTGGCCCACATACCTAGAGAAATCTCATAAAAGAAAGAACTTGGATGTGTACGCAAGTGTCATCGTCGACTCCAAATATATTTATACACTCCATTCAAATTCATATCAGATTTCTTGCTTGATGAATCAGACATCAAGCATCCGATAATGGACCCGATGAACAGCTCGGCTGCACTAGCTTACGACTTTGAACCATACAGAAGCAACGCGTTTTAAGGGATTTTGTCACCCAATTCACTTTATAGCTGCGGAGGATTGATTTTTAAGTGCCGAATTTGCTGCCACGAATGTTCACTGGCTTACTATTATCGGCATATCTCATCCAGAATGTACTGTAATCTCTACACAATGTAAGACACATCTTAAACTACTTAGCACTGCCCTATTGTTTCATTTAATATCATCATTATTACTATTATTATCGGCAAATCTCATGTAATTAGCATTCTCATATCAATTGTAACTAGTATATTTAAATCGCTTATTTGATTGTCATCCAGGATGTAGTATAGATAGTCTTTACATAATGTAATACTTACGTATATCTATATATACTATTTTCCAATTCTCTGTCCTTCCCGAGATAATTTCTCTCGCTCCTTATCAATTCTCCACCGCTA
>JAQGAH010001256.1:0-16383 GCA_034696885.1 Lepidocyrtus paradoxus
CTATTTAGTTAATGTTGCAAACTTTGATAATGTCGGTCCACCGAAATAGTCAAAACTTGAAAGTGCAGGTCTTACTCGATAATCTTCAATCTTGATATACTTGAATGTTTTGCTAATTGTTTTTCAGTGTTTCTTGGACTTCGAGGTTCGTGACCAATGACTGTGACCTGATGACACTACGAGAGCGATAGTTCTTCAAAGGTCAACTTTCAAGGCCTGGATTACTGCCAACCAGTTGCTTCTCATTCAATTCTCAATTCACCTCCATCCTCGCAGGGATGTCCAGCTCGTCTCCACCTCCACAGTCTACTGGAGTTATATACAGAGTTGACAGGGAGAGCCTGAATACGTTGATTGAGAAATATGTTACGGTAAAATAATTACATTGATTTGGCAGTTATGAAATCCTTAATATTACCGACCTTGAGCTAACCTTATTAATTTACACGAATTTTTGAAATTGTAGAGTCTAACCACAAATGCATCCGAGCAGGAGCGGGTGGAAAAATTAAAACAGGAATATGTGAACCTCAGGTCACGATTGGTCACGTTACCTCAGCAGGTATTTTTTAATCCTCCATTTCTCTTTGTCTTTATGCCTTCCTGTTATTGTTCAAGGTTATATAAATTATGGAATATTTAATTAATTATAATTAGTTGGAGTACAATGCCCTGGTGCCATTGGGGAGACGGGCAGTGTGTCCCGGAAAGATAGTTCACACAAATGAAATCCTGTGCCTTCTTAATGATAATTGGTTTGTTGAATGCTCCGCAGCAAAGGCAATAGAGATAGTTAATCATCGCATAACAAGTAGGTATTCTATTTTCAAATTAAAATAAATAATACTCGGATGTAAAGTGTGTCTAATTACACGTATTTTAATGTGTAGAATTAGATGAGCAACATGAAAGCCTTAAGAAGGAGCAAGAATTAATTAATAACTGGAAACAGGAAGCAGAACGCCAGCTTATTGAGACAATAGGTTATGGCACTGTAGAGATTCGAGAGGATTATGATGAAGAGCAAGATAGACGTTGGCGAGAGGAACATCGTGCGAGTGTGCACCGGTATCACCAACAGCTAGCCAAGCAAAGGTTGGAGGCCAAACAGGAAAAGCGTCCTTCTAATGATGTTGACCTATGGACAAGACTGGATGAGCTTGAAATTCAGGAAGAACTGGAAGACTACCTCGAACAGAAAGACATTAGCAAGGAGCAAGCAAAAAGTATTGCCAACTTCATATCTCAACCTAATCCCACTCAAACGATTCGTAGCCAAAGAGTAATGGAAAATAACCAATCCAAAGCTGGTGACGACAATACGACTTCATCGACTATTCAATTGCGCAATAATAACTCAGCCTCTACTGCGGATAAAGATAAGACTGAAGTAACTGTTGCAAGCAATAACCCTCCGAGCGCACCCTCTGGAAGAAGGAGGGTTAAGTTTAGTGCTGACAACATAATCCATGACATATCCGATGATAACTACGTGAATCAAGAAAGCTACAATCAAGAAAAATCACAGGCTTCTTTACCGGAAATAAGTGATGATAGTACAATGCCAACTTACCCATGTTTTGAGCCAATCATGATACGCTTTAAACACAGTTCATTGGCTGAAGCCGGGGATGAGAACGCTTCAGGAACAGAAGAAGACCAAATATCTCAAATTGTTGCTAGTCCCGGGGAAATTGTCAAAGTATTCGGACCTACTTCAATAGCCGCTATAAGTAATAAGCCTTTGCCAAAATCGATATTGAAACCATATGCTCCGCCTCTTGTGACTGAAGAGGTCTCTAAAAAAGCTCATGGGAAGGAAAAGAAGGGCAAAGTATCCTTCACGGATGATGGGGATGTTGACCTAGATAGTATAACCATGTCTGCAGTCTCTAAAGTTGTTACAGAACGGGTCCCAGTGTTCACCTCCCTTCAGCTCAACGACGATGCTGCCCCATCGCAAAATAATGAAAGTGATGACAATGCGGGCAAACCAGTCAGCTTATTTAAAATGCGGCGACAACAACAGGCCATGAGAGTGGCAGTGACGAGTCCCGACTAATTCCCTTAAAAATACTACTGAACACTTTCTCAACGCTTTCAACTTATTTAAAGGTTACCCCTATCCCCTTTTCGTACGACATTTGTAATTATTATTGTAATCTTAGTAGGTTAGGAAATTTTCTCATGGATTCTTAGTAACATTTTCAATAACTATATGTAACTTTTGAAACATCTCCTAAAATTGTTAATTGGGATTAGTATTATATTAACAATCGGTAGTATCTGTATATTTATCATAGAATGTTGGTGCCTGTGAACGAACCATATAAGAAGCATGAATGCATGTCCAAGTTAAAATAATATTTTTTGCAATAAAATTACCAAAAAATTTATAACCCGCACAACAACTCTGATAATATTTATTTCTCAATGTCAATGCAAACGCCAATACAATCATTTTAACTAACTCTGCATTTCCTCTGTCATATACATAACATGTCAGAAACAGTATTTTACGGAGAAAAGGTAGTCAATTCAATTCAGTTAAAAACCCTAAAACGTATACTGCACATCAATTTTTAATTATATTTAATCCTCATCTTTGTTTACTCCATTCACATATATGACATATATAATTCACTCTTTCCTATTTATAATCTTTGCTGGTAGTTAATACTGGGGGAAGTTTTGATCATAAAGTGCAGTTGGAGTTACCAAGAATAATGTTTTTTAAAGAAAAACTTTAAAACAGCATAACTAATTTACAAATAGGTATATGTAGGTAACTTCACTCCATAATCAGCTGGTATTAAACTTTCTTCAACAATGTAAAATGAACACTTAAGGGTTTACAAGTAGAAGTATACTCCATAGTCTAAAGTCTACTCTCACAAGTAGTTTTTTTTTATAAAATGGTGCGAATTAGTATTTCGGACTGGACGAACTGGATTTTATATAGAAAATGGGCTTGTAATCATATTTTTTTTCTGAAAAATTACATTCATTTACCAACTTCACTAGCCTAACCTTCCAAATTCCAAAAATGCAAACCTTCTTCTTCCAACACACTTCCTCTTTACACCTTTCTCATGTTCCTTATCTCTCTCCTTAATAAAAACTGCAAAAAAATAGTCATAATAAAAAGTAAACTCTTTTCATACCAAACGCTCGTTATTAGTTTACAGCTACTTTGTAATATTAAGCTCTATTATAGTTTGTGACATTTCCCTTACAAAAGAAAACAATGTTGTAATATAACAGTGACGAAGATTCTCCGAAGTGAGTTTAACTTAACTACGTTGAATAAATAACTCGACAGTTCTTCTAAATGTATGTAGGTACATTTTTAACGGTTTAACCTGCTCTACTTCTAAACGATTACCACTGATGAACGAGAACGAACGAACGAGGACTATTTTGAATGTTGCATTCATCTACAGCTAAATTCTAAGTACCATTATTTTGTATTAATGTTTTGGTATGTCTCTGTGAGTGACTATAACTGACTAGATTCCTTTAACTATAGTTTTAGTCCCTACCAAACTACGAAACATGTAGATAAAATCTTAAATCTTCTAGTCCACAATAACAATGATAATTTAGACAGTTAAAGGATGTTAAATAACTTTTAACATTTCCCTTCCATGATCGTAGATATTTGTATTTAATTAAAGTTTTCACGCTTGTAAGTTGACTATCTAGGTAGTTGACTACGTACAGAATTGACGGAGCAACTGTCTAGTTTCATATTGCCCCAGAACCTGTGTACTATTCAACTGAGTTCCTCCAAGTGAAAAATCATAATTAAAAAATAAAATATAGAAAAACTGACTGAGCCCTTTCAAAATAGTTGGCTAATTTCTTTGTTAAAACCTTCATCTTATCATTTAGCTGTGGGATGTTAGGTACCTGATACGCTTCTTAGGCAGCTACTATTTATAACAACATCAACCGACAATCTATGTACTTGCACAATATTTAAAAACTCGTTATCATTCTAATACCATAATTGAGATTTTAGACTAAGGTACAGCATTAATTGATATCATAGGTCTCTACTGAACTTGGTTTTGGAATATTTATAAAGTATGACAGTCAATTTAAGAAAAATATATAGTATAATGAATGAGCTAAGCTAATGAGAGAGAATTGAGAAGAGAGAGAAAGCCATCAACGATGAAAATATTGTTTAACGGAATTGGATAAATATGTTATAATTTACATAGTCAGTGGTGACAATGCCTCTGCTTTTTGTCAACTTCAACAGATCTTTAGAAGGGGAGCGTTGAGGAGAACATGGCTTCTATTGTTGGTGGAGCTGGAATGAGATCCTCTAGTTTCAGGTAAAAGATTCTTTGAAGTCCTTGCACGCTGCAAAATTAGTAAATTCGCATGAAATAACCATAATCTTGTTCAGATTCAATATGTTGATTTAAGTCATGAGCAAGTCATACCTAAGACTCCTTAGCTCAGGTAGCTTCGCAAGCACTCGAGAAAAGTAGTGAGGTTTCTTTTGTGCTTCACAATTGTACGTTACGTGATCCCGGAGGGAGCCGATAATCTTCATTTGAAGTTGTTCCACCTTCACTGGGTCTTCCAAAGAATGTCGATCTGAAGAAGGTACAATTTTTGCAAAAATAAAAATGAGTAAAATCCTGAGGCTTTTTTGCATGCATTTGATGAAATTTGAAACTGTAAAGTTAGTTTACCTGTCACCAACGCTAATGCTTCCAGACATGCCATGGTTGATAAATCCATTTGCATGGATTGCAATGAACTACTAAACTCAATTATGGCATCATACCAATCCCCGAATACTGGCTTGCACTGATCTCGGTGGAGGACAGTCCCGTTGCAGAATGTGAGGGTGCTCTCATTTGGCTGGATTCTAAATATAAACAACAATTAATTACATTTCATGTTTGTAGATTTGAATTTCTAATGAATGAATTGAATGAGTAAATGCTTGTCTGCATAATATTTTTATGCACCTGTATGCCAGTCGCAGAACAAAGAGTTCCAACGATGCACTTTGGAGGAGCAATTCTTGATCGTGTTTGGTAAACTCGTTGAAACCAGGAATTTTCTCTGCCATACCTTTAATCACGTCGAAACAATTGGTAAGCAACTTGAAGAAGAATTGAATGTGCTCAGGATGGTTAATGATAGAGTCTTTGTCTTGAGGAAGGTCTTCTTCTTGGTACGGGGGTTCTTGATACTGTTTAGGGGAAAATGCATTAAATATAGGATGTATTTTGAATGTAATAAGCTTTTAACTAATTTGGTGGCAAATAATTAATGCTAATAAATGGAGTGATCTTTTACCATGGAATAGTCTTTTGTCTGTGTATCAGGGCTACTGTCCAGATGCGTTCTGACTAGCGCCGTAATGAGAGATACTGGCGGGGATGGAGGGCCCGTAGCGGTTGGCCTTCCGGATGCTCCAGATGTATCCTTTGGCTTGGAAGGAAGCCTTCCTCGTCTCCCTTTCAATGAATCAGTTCGAACAACTTCTCGTACCATTCCCACCTAGATGTAAATGAATGAGATGAATTTGAGTTTAAAAAATGAACTCTGATAACTTTCTGTCATCGTTGCTACTTTTTGGGGCATATTGAGATTATGGACATATTATGGACTTACAGCGAGACATTTCTGGAATCGACAAAATTGGCATCGATTTCTCCTTCTCTTATCCACGGGACAGTTACGATTGGCCATGCAAACATATTTAGCACCTCGCTGAACAGTTCTTTTAAAGAACCCTTTGCACCCTTCACAAGTTCTGACTCCATAATGCTGACAAGCAGCAGTATCGCCACAAACTGCACACAACTTATCACTGCAGGATGACTTAAGTTGTCCCGAAGCTGATGAGCTGGCTACTGGCTGCTGACTGTGGGTTTCCATCGCCTCTATCGCAGAATGCATTGAACTGGACTGTTGGATCATTGGAGAAATGGGGGATGACTTGTCCATAATTCCAATAGCATCCATTGGAAGTTCTCGCGGATTTCCTGCCGCGCTGGCAGGTTGACACTTGCCACTTGTGACGGTGGCAGTGACGGTAGTCTTCCTTGGTTTTGTAAGCGTCGTCATTTGCACTTGGGGAGGAAGCTGGGGCGGCGAATGCAATACTTCAAAAGTTGGAGATGAGGGAGGATAGAACACGTGGTGATGATATGTTACAGGGGTAAGCGGACTAGTTGTGGTCGAGGATGCTGGGCTCGGTGGTGGCTGATGTGGAGCTGGTACAGAAAGCGGGGCTGATTGCTGCTGTTGGAATGTGGGTGTGTGAGGCGTGCTAGAACCCGAACTCCCTGGGGTCGGCTGTTGATGATATGGAGGTGATTCTGTGCACTCTTCAAAGCTAAAAACATCACTGCGACGATAGCGCGGACTGTAAGTCTCTTGGAAGCTGGGAAGCGGCGTGCCAACTGGCTCAGGTTGTTCCAATGAGACGGATCCAGTGAGGGATGGCGATTCCAAGAGGAAGCAGGATGGACTTTGACCCATTGCACCAGAAGGAATGGGCTCAGTTCCTCCATTGCTACTGCTATTGGAGTTCTCGTCCATTATGATATGTCGATGCATGGATGATCCCGAACTGTTCCCAGTGGAGCAGTAGCTTCCACTGGAACCGAACTGAGGAGGGAAGTAAATTGAGGAAAGGGACGAGTGGCAACTGCTCACTCCACCACTTTGAAATGAGTCAAAGTGGGAATGATTATGATGCTGGGAGAGGAAATCTGGGGTATCGTACAAACCAACGAAAGAGGATGATCCTCCGTTGGGTGGTGTGAAAAACTCCGACTCTGAGTCTGAGTTTGGCAACACTGTTTCAGCGTCTACTAAGGCATCTAGGAAGCCTGGCAATTCTGTGAAACCTGGCAAAGAGACCTGCAACCAGATAGTCAATCAAACAGTGTTAAATAGTCGGCCACGGGAAGTCCTCTTTGTAGTTTTCAGACAAAAATGGCTCTGTACTTACTTGAGGCTGAAGAAGAAGCATGCTGGAATTTGCCGAGGTGGAATGTTGCTGAGACGTCTTGTGGTGGGCAGTTTGACTAGTATTTGTAGAATATTGCCTCAGATGACTTGCCGTGACAGGGTCCCCACTAGAAGCTGGCTCAATTATCAGACCCCTGTCACCTAAATCTTCACGCTGACGTACTACAATAAATTAAATACAAAAATGATTGCACATTAGTTTTACTTCCTTAAACCTTTGACGTAATTACTTTAAATTTAAATCAATTATGAAACGCACAGATATGATATGTAGTTAAACCCCCGGACATTTTTCTGTCTATTTAATTATGATAATTATGCTGAGTTTTTATTCGCTTTCCCTAATCCTCGAGTTTTTTAACTTTCACATAATAAACGTTTGATTTTTGGTGAAAGTGCTCCACTTTCCTAGCATTCGTGTTAGAACCTTTATTCCTTGCTCCGTCGCAACTCTCAAAATGAACTCAAATTTTCAATTGGGCATCCATATTTATATCCTTTCGAAACTTATCATCCCTCTAAACGGTTTTCTTTCTAAGCCCTTCTCATTCATATCACATCCCATTATCATCATGATGATTAGCCCAGGAGAGTAGGAGATGCGTTGTGGTGGAACAACAGAAATTGAGCGGGCGGCCCTCCGAGATTTATACATAATGCTTTCATTGGAATAGGCAAAGACGGAGGAAATTGAGGGAGAAAGCAAAATCTATTTAGGAAAAAAAACCTTGTGTGCATAACATTGTACAAGTTGGCGAGATGATTGTCAAAGTAGTCAAGGGTCATTTACTTAATAGCCATGTTAATGTTGGAAATCCTTAGAGCACAACATGTGTCTAGCCCGTTGTCCTATTCATTTCATCATCTCATAATATCCCCATTGTCGACAATTCTACACTCATCCTAGGCAGTGATAACAACCATATTGGATGAGAGGAGCCTGATGAAAGAAAAATAACCATAAATCCACGATATTACCAGCAAGGGATATGAATATTCAGTTAATAAAGCTGGGGAACTTCATCAGACTCATCCTATTGTTGAGGAGATGGCTATATAATATATTATGGTTTTTCCCTGAACTGGTTTCATTGTTGGTCGTCTCCAGTTTCCACTCTGAGTGTGCCTATCTTTACCTACGTTTTTGGAGGATGGCCTCCCAAGGGACTCATCAGAAGTTGTTGGCATTTCGAAAATCTTGACACGGTCTGTGATCACCCATTCATGATGGCTCTTCCCTTGTCTCACAATTCAATTTTGATTCCGTCATAATATTACGAATTAGTGGGGCTATATGCTTATGGTATATGTGTGGGCCACTCTCTACCTGGCTCCGGCATTGTTATGCATGTAACGCTCCATAAATCCCCAAATCGTTTATTATTTTCAGTGGATTATTGAAAGACTCTCTGTTCTCATCCCCTGTGCATAAATAATGAAAAGATAATATAGTCATTTTCATAGCGCATTTCATCCTCTTCTCTATTAGATGTGGAGTGGAGGAAAAATATTAGTTTTTTTCATCCCCATCCCGTCACACTTTGTCAACGTTCTTCTAAGAATGATTATGATAACAACCGGTGAGTTCACGGGGAATTATCGTAATTCATCGTGAAAATTGCTTTTTCTTGGTCATTACACCAAACTAATAGTGACCGGACAGTGATGCCTTTTTGTTCCCAATTTTACCATATCCATCTTTTTATACAGTATGATATAACTTGATATGACTTAACATGAAGTAACTTCTAAGATATTTAAGGCAATTATGGTGCAATCCCTCGAGAGAATGCGCTGATGAGAAATAACCATTTTAAGGAAATCTTCATCACGGGCTACTACCAAACTTAGTAGAATGGTCACTCTTGACGGCCATAATATGGCAATTGTCAGTTAGAGCCTCTAACTTAGAGGCAGATGTGATATATTCATCATTTTACTAAAAAATGTCATCTGCCCAAGGATTACTTTCTCCGATCTAGTTTTCTACTTTCAGAATCAAACACTCCAACTAAACCGGATAAATATTGAATGAGCAATGAGGAAATACGATACTTTTTTACTGGAGGATAGGGGAACCCGGAATGATGTGGGATGGACATTATCCATATTTGATTGTCACAACAAGGGTGTGATTTTACAATCGTATCATTTTACACAAGTCAATGTCCCCCTTGAATGAATGAATGAATGAATGAAATGAAAAAGCCCTAAAAATCGAGTTAGCTTAAAAGCTGATCGAGTAGTTACTTGTATTGCACGTCAAGTCAAGCCAGACAAGGCAGACAGGGTTGGGGCATTATGAGAATTGTCATTGTAAAATTGGCCATTATCTATTTTCAGTTACATTTAGGTAGCTAATAGTGTAATGCCAGTGTTTTTCCAACCCAACTGAACAAAAATCATTTATTCCGTGCCCTTGATTTCTATTCATTTGATCTTGATTGAAGAGGCATGTGAAAAGGTAACTCCCGATCAAACACAAGTCTCGCTTATCCCACCGACACACATCATGTGAGTAAACTTTTCCTTCCACCACCCATCCAAACGCATCGTGATTTTTATTACGAGTCATATCAATTTCACATAAGTATCAACCACACCTCATCTCGTTCCCGTACAGTTTGTAACTTTTTTTTTATATTTTCTCGTTTCTATTATGAAATCACCATTACACCAGTGTAGACTGACGTCATCAACAGACGTATTTTTTTTTGTTCTACTTCAACAAATGCAAACCACACCGGAGTGTAGCGCACTTGACTTTGATGTTGATGTATCATATATTGAAAGAAATCTATCTGACTGGGAGAAAGGAAAGAAAGGGAAAAGCTAAAAAAATCGGTAAATAATACATAGGCACAGTTTTTAATATAGTCATAGTCATAGCTATCGCTTACGTGCATCCATTACATATACCTTTTTGGCTTTGAAACGGGATTCTCCCGAAGTTTATTTTTACACTTTCAGTGTAATCATTAAAGCGTCCAATAATAGCGTTCCCTCCCTTTATAAATTCTATATTTACACGATCCGAGTGGAAAAATAGCTTAGCATCCCAGAGAACAGCTTTGTTATGCAATAAAAAAAAACTTTTCATATTACTATGCTAGAATAAAGTATATAGGTACCTCTCCTATGTATTTAGAATGTGAATGCCTTTGCAAATGATGCCAGAATGACGATAGTGAAGTTCACTAAGTGAACCAGTGATGGCAATGGCAGCGAGAAAGAAGCAATAAAAAGAGGCTGATCCCTTTTCCTTCACTCTCATTTTCATACTCGTGGGCACCGGGCAAGGACGATTTGTTAGATTCAGTTGAGCGTGAAAGATCAGCAAATTAAATAAAAAATTGATTGATTTAGAACTACCACCATCATCGCTGTTGTTACGCTATACAGCAATTTATTGCCAATGACCAATTTGCAGAATTCTCTTTCTTAGCAAGGTTTATGGATAGGACAACATGTAATTACCAACTTTCTCTGGTATAAAGACAATGCAAATTCATGTACAAAACCATGTTTCTCAAGTCAATTGATAATCAAGTATTGCACTATTAAAGATCAGTTTTTCTAACTCTGATTGTCAAAAAAGATGGGATTTTGATGAGAAGCAAGTGATATTGTTAGATATGTGCATACGTTAATACACGATAAATGGCATTGCTACTAAGTACTATCCGTAGCAGTCTAAGATGTACTTATATTGATCTTCCGTTACCACAAATGCCTAATTGTATGTACATTTTTATTTACTACACAACATAATAACATACATTCATATAAACAAACGCTTTCCTTTCTCTCTTTTTGCTAACACGAAGAGCTTCTCAGAACTAGATTGAAGAATGGGCAAATAGCAGTCATCTATGGTAAAAATACAGAAGCTACTGTATTATATGACTACGATAGTCCGCTGCTCTGTAGTAGTTCCATATAGTAATTCAGTTAAATATACATTATCCATCCTTTCTTATCACATCCTATCAGTTTCATTTGTGTGGTGTCGGAACAAACGAGGAACTAGTCATGCTGTGCTGTCTCCCAAAGTATATTGCATTATCCTTATCATTCCTCTATATTTTCTCGGCAACCTCCATATCCGTTTTCTCCATCTCTCTAAACCAGCCTCACTTCCACCGCCACCACTTCACCAGAGTCAGTCATGAACATTCCCATGAAAATTGCAAAGGAAAGTCTAAAGCAATCTATAGTACATGTTAGGCAAACAAACCTATTATGCTAGTGTGAGATAAGGAGAAAAACGACGATGTAATAGTATTACTTCAATACAGAGAGGATGGGGGAAAGTCGCTCTCTCGTGTTACTACAATCATGTGCCTACTTACTACTCCTATACTATAGACTGCTAGTAAAGAGTTCTCCACCCTTGTCCAGTTGGCGTCATTGGTCAGGGTAATGACGTGGGTGATGTGCCTGCAAAACCCGGATTGACGTCATTACAGACGCTCGTACCAATCTACCCGCATCCCAAGCTGCTCATAACGTGCTATATAGTAAAAGCTTACTACTTGGGCTTCTTACACGGTGCAAAAATCACACGCACACATAGTCATATCGCGCATACATACATGCATGCAGAAAAAGCAATAATAATGCAAAAAAAAAGTTCCTTTCTCGGGTTCCCCTTTCTCCTAGGTTTGATGGGGATATGGTCGTGATTGGAATGATATTATGGAATGAAATGGACTATGTATGGCTACTACTATATCGTTAAAACATATTGTAGAGGTCATGCTGGTGTTTATGATGATTACAGAAATACAAATGAAACCAGAAATACTTTTCCAATAACAACAATATGAACAATGACAGTGTCACATATTCTCATGCCGTAGCGTAGTGAGGTTATTTTTACAAATGACAATCGGAAATTTTGTGTCTCAGTTCCGGAAGTACTCAATTTGCGAGCCTCGTTGAAATGACAATGATGAAAAGAGATTATTTATGGAATTTTTGAAAATGCCTTCCCTAGTCAACTTTTGCTGGGGTGTCCAAACATACACGTTTTGTTTATGTCTCGGGTTTTTAAACTCGACTCTTTTGAAGTTGGGATGATAGAGACCGAAAATGTAAAAACTATTCTTTTACTTTGTCATGTCATGTAAAATGTCACATGATTTTGGATACAGATCCAATTCCTCTTGAAAGCAAATGATCATGAGAGTATGATCTTGTGCGGTAAGAGTCGAGACTTGAGGCAGATCAGCTCATCATGTGAGTCTTTCCCCCTGACTGTCTGGATGATCAGCACCCGTGTTATTGGGTCATGTTGCTAATGTCATGCGGCTTTTTACCCGTATGATGATGCCATGATTTCTGATCTCAGATATCCCACGCCAGAATCAAAACTCTGTAAATGTGTTCCCGAATGCACTAGGTATGCATATTGGGCTGGGTTAGGGCAAAAGTGCGACTTTGTTCATGTGATTTCATGTGCGTGTGTGTGCAACTGTGAGCCGTGTGAGGTGAAGATGAAAAAAATGGAGAGTGCAATGCCAACTTTCCCTACGTAAGAGAGTTGTATATAGCGTAAATTTAGTAGCTGACAGGGTCATGGATGTGTGACTTTTCGAAACTGTCAACAAATTGGTGTCTACCTAAAAGACTTTGGCTATGAAGACTTGAAAATTAAACTGTGACCGGAGTCTTAAGTACAAACTAGGAGAAATTAAGAAACTTACCTGGCAGCTTGAAAAGATATTTCCGAGATGAATATTGATATCAAGTCAACGTTTCTTTGATGAATGGCCACAGGTATCTTTGTGCAGGTAATGAAGAGGACGAAATTATTCCTCACTTTCTCTCCCAACCTATTTTATTTCCTTTTCACTATAATCACTTGATCTTTGCATAAAGATTCACATTCAGTCAAAAACTTCACACCTTGCTTGGCTGCTCTCGTTTATCAGGTATCAAACACCAAAGAATCAGTTCTGTATAAGAATACTTTTTAGCTTGGACGATCAAGAATGAGAATCAGGTAAATCTTAAGGAATTTCTGCAGGTACACCAGCAATTAAACTATCTTAACGGCTTTTCACTAGCAATTTTCACATAAACTATAGATATATCACATTATCACTTTTTTTAGCAAGGAACAACAGCAACAATTTTGTTAGTAAATTGTTGAAATAAAAACCGGAAATCAATTACGACGAAGTTTAGTTGTCATTTAGTTGACAGATTTTCTTTCGATTCTGCATTCCCAATGCAAAAATTGTAGATTAGTGTGAGTTGCAAAAAAGCTTCTCTCCACTTTCTGCATGTCTGTTCTGCTCAAGCACGTGTAATATTTTGAGGAAGAACTACTAGAGCTTAGCTTGGTTTTATGCTGACTTCCCCGGTTTCTTGCTATTCCAAAGCGCTCTCCGCTTCCCGTTCCACCACCTCTCCACTCCACACAAATATAAACACACATAGCAGTAGACAAACTTTAGGCTATCACTCTGAATAAAACGATGACGCCATTATGTTGATGCCGTCATCATTTGCGTCACACTCCCTCCCCTGCACAAACACGGTTCTTTATGCCTTTCCCTTTTCTCTTGCTCCCAGCTATCTGAGAGCACCCAGTGTGGGGGAGTGCAAAATCGGAAATCTGCTTTCCCCCACATTCATACTTAAGTGGATGGGGACGGGGGAAAGCAAAGCGGTAAGCGGAGCTTCTGGACAGGATTGTGGCTGGAGCTATGTATTATATTCGCTCCTTTGGCTCGAGTAGCCTTGAAGAGTGTCGTCCTACACGAGATGGGATGGAGTATGGAAACAATTTTATGGCATCACAACCCAAAAATGTTTGTTCGGTGAAAGCCCTTTCCCTTATACCCTTTCTTTACCTCATCGATTTCCAGCTTTGCTCATACTTACGCTTGGATTCTCCTTGCTGGAGTCTCTCTCAAGGCAAGGCAGACGAGAGAAAAAAACAACGGCATCATCACTCCATTCAGATTTGGGGAATATTGTGGCTTAGGAAAACCCCACCTGCTTCTCGCCCTTGTGCGGAACTTTGCTTTCCCCGGGCAGCGCTTTCCCATTCTACGTTGTAAGTAGCCTTGCCAGAAGAAGATATGGTAAGACTAGAAGTAATGTACTGAAGGTTAGGATCGGGGACGCCACTACTTGTTCATATCAGTTTTTATTTGCCTTTTCCAAGTAAAATCTTTGATTACGACGAGATAGGCCCTTTCCTCTCACCGCTGGGACTTGAGTGGAAAGCGGAGACGGAGAAAGCAGCGAGTTCTGCATTTATCCATGACGTCATTGATATTCATGCCGTCATCAATTATGTTCCTGCTTTCCCATACCCAACGCTAGATAGGTATTGTAGGCAAGCGTGGAACGGAGGACATGAAAGTATGCAATAATGTATACAGCCTAGAAAGAGAAAGCAAAATTACGGATTTCTTTAATGGAAGCTACGATGGAAGTGGGTGTGGGTGAATAAGTACGGTTGCCTCAAGCAAGTATTTCACCATAAATTGCGTAATGCTGATTCAATTGAAATTACAAAATAAGCAGATCAATAGTAAACATATTTCTTTTAAATAATCATGTCATTAAAGAACTTTTAGTCACGCATGTATACAGGTGCTTTTCAAAGAACCTGGCTTTTGTGGTCCCACACATTTTGTGCGTGTTCACTATTAAGACATGTATTCACGCTCCGCCTGTTAAATGTATTTGTGATGCTAACGTAAACACATTAAAATTGTCATTTATCTTGTATTCCCAGTGTATTTTTTCCGCATTTATAAAAAGATCCTTTGACATTTTGATAAAAAGGTTACAGGGTAAAAGTGTTTAATTAATGATTCCGATTTACATACTCCCCTGCCATGTTGGTTAAACAAGACGCATATTAAGGGTGTTTATATATTAAATTTGATGTCTTTGACGAAATAATGATTATGCTGAAGCGCTATTTTTAACGTTTGCCATTTCCGTACCAGAAAAGCTTGTCCCATGCTCGTTGTATTATCATTGCCTGTGAAAAAAATCATTAAATTAAGACAGCTTTCTGGAGATAATTTATTTGCATGTAGCTCAATCCATCTTTAGCACACGTGAACCGTTATAAAAAGCAGGGTCGGAGCTGATGAGCTATTTTGAACACCTTTTATCCAGGTGACAAAATATAAGTATTCGTGGCATTTGCGCTAAATTTTACAAAAAAACAGGATAAAGTAGTTGTAACTCTTCACGGCTTTCACTAATATGATACAGTTAAACAAAAATGGTTAGGCAACTACGTAGGCATTCTTTCATCCATTCATCTTTTTTTTTGTAATCGAGATCGTCAATTGATCTATATATGACTATATAAATTCGATTTAATTTCAGCATCTCAATATCTTTTCTTTAATCTTGCATTCCCCCTTCTTATTTGACGAATGATGAAAGGGGAGAAAGTTGTAAAATACATCTGCGTCACGTTTGACAATTTTAGAAGATTTTTGTTCCTAACTGTCTATATATTTCTATAAATACTCATCATATGAATGGTATATTCCCTATGTCTTACATGGCATGAATGAATTTACGCATCCGTTAAAACATGCGACAACCTATTTTTTTCTGGAAAGTTGAGATGCGGAAAGAGAATACTTAGCATTGAGAAATGAAAGGGGAAACGCACGTTTATTCCCATCTCCTGATCCACGCACGCTTTATGTTCACATTCTATGAAAATGAAGAGGCAACCTTTCGGAAATTACTTTAGCTCGATGATGACACAATTCATGACTGAATAAGAGTTTCTCAGAATCTGTTCAAAAGGAAAGGGAAGACTTATAATTGTCATTTTCTCCGACTTTGACGATATGGAGAACAAATGATTGCTTTATGTCATTCTGAGGTAACTACGGAGGATGAAGGGTTATTAGATTTGTTTTCACATTCGGGAGGATATGACATGTGCGTCAGTCGCCCAACAGTAAATGGATACCTACGTATCAGTTACTTATATAAGTTATAATTGGGCTGATGATCCAAGCCTGAAGACGTCAGTCTAACCATAAGATTGAGTTTGTGTAAGTACATATAGGTATATTACTCCTTTTTTTACTGGATTTTATTGTAATCCGAACTTAAAATCTGAGATGGATATGCTAAATATGACAATCGGCAAATAAAAATAATCATTTCCTGCCCTTAACATTTTGACATGGACGTCATTCACAGTGGAGCTTCTAATTGCGGATTATTGAATACGAAGAAACATGTTGTGGAAAATGGTGCACATGATGGAACATGATTTTTACATCAATAATACATGTAAAGTCTTTATTTTTTTCTTCTTTTAGCTGTGAAAACACGTTCACTTGACAAATCACTTGAGACAAA
>JAQGAH010001257.1:0-16379 GCA_034696885.1 Lepidocyrtus paradoxus
ACTGTTTGAAAAACAGCACTTTATGTACTGAAATGGCTAGACATGTTAATAAAGAATCAATTTCAATTTCAATTTCAGATAAGAACCTCTTCCCCCATTTACTTTTTTCTCAAAAGTACTGACTTGACTTGAGCCAGAACCTCGAAGAAAAAAATCACTCATGTTACAAAATGATGGAGAAAATTCTCTGGTACAACCAGTACATTCGAGTTGTCTGTGTGACGTCAATGGGAGATGAGTTATGAACTTGACTGATTGCATTTATGAGCTTTCAGTCCCAATCCTTCCAACAACTCAAACACGGGACAGGACACATGAACGAGCCTATTCGGAAGAAGAAAATTATGACGGACTGGTTTACTATTATTTATGTTTATTTCCTGAAAAAAAGTTCCTTTTTTTTCAAATTGGGAAACTGCGAATTGCAATTGGTCTATACGTATAAAAATTTAAGCAGAAACATATTTTCTAAAATTGGTTTACATCGGATGTAATGTAATACATGGAAAGGGGAAAACATTTAAAAAAATGGGAAGTAAATAAATGAGAAAAAATATGCGCATCTTAAAGCTCCTGCTGTGTGGCTGTCATTAAAAATTTCAGAAATGTTTGTTTGGTCATACGACTAGTTAAAAATCTGGTGGAGAGACTAATGCGAACTTATAAAGACGTCTCAATTTTCAGAATTATGTAACAGATGAAAAGGAAAATGTGAAAAGTTGTGTCAAAATATTACACTTTTTAAGAGTCTCATTAGCTCCTTTTTATATCTTTTAAAATCGCCCTCTACACACACCCATCTGCGTACTTTACTTTTACTTCCTCTCTAATTTTAGCCTCCAACTTAAGAACTAACGATGCAGTCAAAACTAACCCGTGTTGCTATCTTCTCTAATTACGTATCAACCAACTTATTTATGAAGCTTCACATTTTCCCTGCAATTTTGAGTAGAAAAGGGAAAAATTGCAGGAAAATTTATGCTCATGTTGAGAAATGTATTTACATGTGCTTAGCCTTGACTCCCCGTCTGCCATCTTTAAAGTCAAGATTAATAAAGTCGTAAACTTTCTCGGGAGTATGTAACAATGATAATGATAGAAGAGAAAGCTTTTGAGAGCACTTCCGTCCTGTTTTGTTCCGTAAATTAAATGTAGTTTTAGCCGGAATGAAATAGTGGAAACATATGTAGGGAAGGGAGCTAAAATGACGTCATTCCCGATCTTGGCTCTATAGTGGATTGGATTCTGAGAATGGAGGAAGCTAGTTTGGTTTGTGTAGATGGGATGGGGAATAAGAGGAAAAGAGAAAGGCAAAAAACGAAAGATAAATGTGACTGGGAGGTGCGTTTATGATATCATTTCTATTGCGGGGAGACAGCTTCCAAGTAGCAAAATTGCCGAAGCTTGTCTGAGAATGTTGCAAAAGTAAGCAGTTTTTTCTTGTAACAAATGGTCTAGGAGAGAGCTGAAACGTGAGTAAACAAAAGGTTTATCCAGGTATAAATAGTAATTTTGAGTAGGCGAGCTTGTCGGGAGAATTCCATTGAAATGTCACAATTATCGATGGGGGAGCGACTAGTTTCTCCGTTGATGTTGCAGCTCCAATGGATCTTTGTTCTCTAATAAGCATTTCTTGAGAAAAGGTAAATTGTATAGATGGGATGCAACGTGAGCTTGTTTGCTGAACTAAAATTAACAGCTTGTCTTTGCAATTGTGACATTTGTCTTCATTTGGAGCACTCAACAGATTATACGTGGATGGACTCTTTCCTCCGATTTTCACAAGTTCCAGAAATAGAACTAACCTTTAGCCTTTACTAATCTCTGGAGAAAGAGTTACAACTTGGACAACTCTACTTTCTCACTTTACCCCGGCTACGCTACGCTAATTGATATGTTTATATGAAGTAGTGATATCATTTGAAGTTTGCATCAATTGGAAAGTTGTAGCTTGCAATTATAAAAGTAAAATACTAATAATTGTTTTAAACAAAGAATTACTAACATTACTATGTATATGTAGTTATATATTTTAAAGAACCACGTACAGTCCCTACGTCCACATCTTGGGCAGATCTATATATTAAGTAGGTATCTTGGACGGTGGAATTCGTTGTAATTTTCAGGAAATACAGAATTTATACTAGTAACGGATGAATAAATTTATGGCAAAATACAGAATTCTGTTCTTAATAAATTCTTAAATATTATATTGTTTCGGATTTTGGACTGACTATTGTTAGAAAGTGTTACAGTAGGAAGTACAGATTGAATATGTCTGACATAATTAACACGTTAATAAAGAATCTAATCTAATCTAAAAGTGATACAAATTCTCAAATCCCGGCATACAAGTGAACAAAATAAATTGTTTGCAAACTGTAAAATGTCTTCAATAAATGTTTGCTTGCAAATTTTTCAATCTTCTTCCTAAAATCAGCAAAACTGCACTAATTTTAACAAAAACACTCAATAATCACACACTCCCTTCCCTTGCTCTAGTAGATTATGCAGCTCAACTTGCATGTTCGATGTGGATGCATGAGGTCAACCGAATGTTAAATATCAAACACCGACTATTTATCCCGTCTGTTTATCAACACCAGCAAAACATAACTTGTTTTTTAAGCTGATATAAACATTTCAAGCAAAACTTTTGGTCATGTACACAGATTTAAGAAAGTTCATGCAGACAGCGCCTATTTTTATCTGGTTTATACTGAACTGATCAGCAGAACCAATCAAGCAATCAATATGTCATATCATCCCTTACAATTGTTTGTAAACAATCTAAATGACTATTTAATACAGTTTAGTTTGGATAGTTTTGCAAGCACTCAAATCTACACTATATATACTTTCAAAGGAGATTTGAAATTGAACCGTGAAATTCAACTATGGACGAAATACTGTAAAGTGAATAATATTACGTATTCTCAGTAGGAGGAACATATCTAGCAGTTCTACAGCATTCTGCAAAGAAACAGAGCTCCGCACCATCTCTACTTTGATTACTCAAGGAGAAAGTGTCAAACATCTACAGAGATCTTACAGAGGTTCAGTTTCCGTTGGGAAAATGTAGATGTGGCGCAGTTAGGTCTGAGAAATTCATTTGTTGCTTTTGTCGCATGGCCCATGATAATCCGAAAAATGCAGAAGATTCTTGGAAATATAATCTATTTTTATTTAGAGCTACAAATTCAGTAAATGGATATATATGTAATCATCCTATTATTTCTTGCTTAATTAAATCTAAAATGTGGAAACTGCTAAAGTTAGAGTTAAGACGAGATGAAGGTGATCTACCTTTCATTTCAAAATTTTACTTAGGAAATAACATATTTGCCCTACTCATTTCCCCTTGACATCCCATATCCCATCAACCATCAAACTTACATTCTATTTAACTTTCCGACTTTCTTAACTTGAACACTCCACCGGTCTCTCCAAGCCGAAATCACATTTTCGCTTGTTGACATTCCACCTTCATATCATCCATTTCTTATTCCATTCCTTTTTCGCCAACAAGTTACAAGAAGCAACATTTCCACTCCAGTCTTCCTTCCATGTATAAAAATACAAAAAATCCCTTTTCACTCCACTTCTTCTTAAATAAGATACAGCTCATGTTTATTTTCCACTCCTTCTTATCCCATTTCCATTTCAAAAGATGTAGAAAAATATACGGAAGGAGAATTTCGTGGGAATCGTAACTTGTTGGAAGCCTTCCGAAAGGATGGGTGGCAGGTAACAGGTTAAAAAGTAGCGGATCCCAAATACCTCCATCGTACAATGCAATATTTGCCGACATAGTGATGAGATCTTACATAAAATGAGAGGCATTTTCCACGCTGCTTTGCTCACACAAGTCAAGCTCATGAATGGGAGTAATGCGACTTTTAACATAAAACTAACTGCACACTTACCAAAGGACAAATAGCAGCAGAAAAAAAATCCCTTCTACATTCTCTTCTCTTGGCCACAGTTGCACTTGACTCAAGAGTCACGAAGTGAAGATGTGGATTGGATTGGGAAGCATGTGGTCGTGGTTGGCTTTAAAAAATATATAAACATCTTCAAACTTCAAATGCGCTTCTCATATGAATCTGCTCACACGAAAGATAGGTACAAGAGAGGATCTTGGTCTTGGTTTGGCTTTGTATTTTTTTGCATGGGAATTTCTCTGATTTTCGCTACGGCTCTTACCTTCAATCGCTTCTTTATTCCTTGTCGAGTACGAGTGGCACAACTTTGTGGAGTCAAGATGTGAGGAGTCCCACTTGTCTAAAACAACTGGTGTCGTATGCATGCTCGCTGACTGCGGCGATGAGAGACTTGTTGGGAGCGGAGCAGCTTTTTTTAAAAGTGAATTGCTGAATGAGAATGAGCCTTCCGAGCTATTCTGTGTAGTGAGCTATTAAAAAGGAAAACAATTTTCATGACCCTTCTTTATTTTATCCTGGAGAAAGTCCAGAGTGTGGACCCACTGTGGAGTTGCCTTTTTTATTGGTCACTTTTTACCTTTATTTCGGATACGGCTTGAAGGGAGCGGAATCCCTATTAGAAAAGCAATATCATCAATTTAATGCTGAAAGTTTTAGTCCGGAAATTGTAAAATAGTGAGAGGAAGGGGAAAAACAATAATAGCAGAAGGGGATCTCATATTTCCCAATGAGGAGGCAAGACAAGGTGTGTACGCCCTTTCTGGTGAAATGTGTCCTTTGTGTCCTTTTCATTTGTTATTCTGCTAAATGCATCTATCCATCCTTCCGAGACGCTGAGGACGCTCTTGACTAGAGATTGTGCATATGGAAGGAATCAGTGTAAGTGAAAGAAAAAGATGAAAGTAGTCAACGAAGAAGAACTGAGGCAAGTGAATTGTTTAGTGATTGTGAACCCTTGCTCCTATCCCTTTTAGATTAAGGTCCCTTCCCCGATATTTCGGAGCGGCAGGAGTGGAATTAAGGGAGATAGAGGAGGAAATACCGATACACAATATTATGCATTAGCCATATCCCAGCGCCGGTTTTTCATCCCATTTTTCTCTCCCCATAAGTATTCCTACGATGGGAGTAAGCTCTTTCACTCTTCCCTCATCCTTTTCCAGAGATGCATACACGAGCTGAGTCTGAGCTGCTCTGAGATTTTTCCTCGCTTCGTGTAATATGCATAGAGCAAGGGAAAATATTGGAAGAGAATTTGACAGGATAGATATATGGGCGGAGGATAAACGTGTGCTTTGTGAATGTGTCGCTTGTTTCGTGTCTTGGGTATGGACATTCCGTGTTTTCATGTAAACATAAGAACGGACAAAGACAAACGTGACATGTGGTACATAAGTATGTTGATATTGAATTTATAACTACGAATGGATTTCTGATTGTCAGATAAGGTGAAAAACCGTCAATCAAACTTTTAAAGTTTTTTTCCCCCATACATCCCATCGACTATTCTGGACTTGTGGAAACTTAATGTGAGATCAAATACAAAAATCCCTTTCTTCTCCTCAGCTTCAAAAAATTAATGCTGAATTAAAACAATACTAAAGTGTTATATTTTATTGGTGTTGTCCTCTGTAATTACTAAGCCGCTTGCCTCCTAAAAAACTAGAAAGATCCGCCCTTTTTGCCTCAATCCAGCATCATCATAATCGTATCGTCTCCAGTCGCAGCTTACTCATCAAAGAACCAAACAAAGCTTGAATCCTTAAGGCTCTGCTACTCTCACTAAAAATAATTTACCTTCGCTTCCGTTCTCCTCTGTCAATTTGTCATTCATCGTCAACCCATCTAGTGACCAATTAGTCCCCTCTTATTCTACTCTGTAATTTTTTACAAGAAACTATCGTAATTCTTAACTCCTGCTTATTGTCGCTCAGCATCGCATCCACGAACCCTTCTTTCTCTGCTTATGTAACTTGTCTAAGGAGAAATAAATTCAGCTACTTTCCTCATAGTTCTGACACTGACCCAGTTTCGCGAAAATACTTCACAAGTTGATAGACATAGCGAAAAATCATAGATCAGAATTAATAATTATAAAGATATTGATGAATTAATGAGTAGTCTAGACTTAGCGAGTAGAGAATAGGATAGCTCTAGGCAGTTTTCTCAACGGTTGAGTGGGTTTTCATGTACGTAGGCGCGTGAAAGCCGAGGTTATGCTTGAATTACTCTACATTTACTATATTCTTATAGGGATTACCATAATATTATTTATCATCCTTCTCTGTTGTCATTTCCTCAACTGTTACTGATGTCAATTGTGTGGCTAACTAAAATGACAATGAACATCCTCATCAGCCTCATCATCTCTGATGATAATAATGAGAGAACAATACCACTTAACTATATCCAGCAAATGAACTAGACAATCATCGGATTCCGTCAGTCTCTTGCATTGCCCCAAAAAGGAAATACTTTTCCCCTTTCCAACCAAACCTCATCATCTCTTCATTGTGGAAGCTGATCCTGAATGGGCGCATGTCAAGACTGCCTCTAAATTGGCTGGGACCGATATCACTGTAAGATCAACAACTTGTTCTCTTCATCTTCATCCCATCAAGAGAGAGCCCAGCTCATTCAACCAAATGAGTCAATTCAATCCATCCAAATCCATCGAGGGAAGAAAGGCTCTTTTTACCTTAATCATAGAAAAAAAGAGTAGAGAAGAGATACTTTTTTATGTTGATCCATTAAAAAATACAAATAGCCGAAAGGGTTGAATGAAAAAAGGTAGAGTCAGTTCAGCTCTTTATTTTCAAATGAAATGGTCTTGAAATCTTTGGAAAGGATTGGATCTTATTGTTTGTCTGCATGATAGAAGATTGGTTGAATGCATGCTAAAAAATTATGGATGGGTTGTTTGTAATGGACACTCACAAGCGAAGCACTCAAATAGGTAGATATATATTTTTATTTTCTGTAATTTTTCCTCAAGCACAATTGCGCCTATTATCCCTTCCCATAAAAGAGTAGAGCCCATGCTTTATCGGTGTCGGTCGCTATTTCGGTGGAGTGGAGTGGGTGGCCAAAGTTATTTACATGAATGGCCAACTTTTTTCCAAGTGAAATTGGAGAAGGAAGATATAACTTCTTTCTCTTCATTTTTTTATATGTCGCTGTTTGCTTTATGGGGAGGAATATGGCTAAATAAATGGTAACAGCGGTTTATTTACAATATTTTTTCAATTTGCATAATTTCGCTTCATGGCTGATTTGGATCATGATAAATGTGATGTTATTGCATATTGCTCGGCCGCCCTCCCGCTGTTTGCTTTTCATATAAATGTTGTCCGTATTATTATCATGTCTTGGTAGTAACATTAAGAAAGACTGATATTCAACTGAAGGAAGCGTAGATTTTACATGGTTTATTAGACAGTTCGGTGAGATATGATAAAAACGGATTTGGAGTAGAGTAGCCGGATTGTTTACTACGGTTTCGGTTTCGTTTCGAATAGCATTTGCAGCAGATCTAGCTAATAAGATTGCTTACGTTAGTTCAAGTGGCGGTCTCAGTCAGTGAGGTTGATCCGGAAATGTAGTAGAGAAGGTTCGATTCTTAGCAGAGGCAGATATAAAATATGCTCAAAATTTTAATTTATAGAAAGGAAAATGTAAAGCATCGAGCATTTCTTACGAGAATCGAAGCTACACTTTCCTCCATCAACCTCCGGACTACTCAGAACGCCACTTTTGCTAATTTTGGAGATTTTACCAAGTCCCGTTTCCGTTCCCGTTGAACGGTTGATAAGAATAGTAACAAAGAGGAGGAAGAAGAGATTAAGATAGTTTAAAAAATATCATATTGATTATGATTGCCGCGTGTGGGGTCCTTCTTATCAGATTTCATTTGGCTTTGGGTCTTGTTGATCTGTTCAGTACAAAAATCAAAGGAATCATATTGTGTGGTAATATGCCTCCTATCAAGAGATCCCGGGTTTGCAGCCCGCTATAGTCATTATAACTTTCGCAATGCTCCCATGTATTGTAGGAAAGGAAACAGATCGGTTACAAAACAGGATTGAATCGTATCAGATTTCATTTTTTTTATGAAATCGAATTTTCAAAGTAGCGCAGCGTCATGCCAGGCTAATTAGACGGGTCTAATTAGAAAACAAAAACGAGCTAGAAGTTGATGCGGTATGACCAGTGAAGTAGCTATTGAATGAACAAAAAACTGAATTCTTTGCAGCCTGCAGTCAGCTTTTAGCTGCCTCGATACCATCTCTAGCGTATGATATGTCTTACTCGATATGCAGGTTGCACTTAATTACAATCATGATTGACACAAAAATGCTTGTGGCAGAATTTAGATGCAAAATGCAATTAAGTTGAATGCAACTTGATTTGATCAATGGGATGTCATGTGTCGCGTCCTGCCTCGTTTGTAACAATGAAGAACCAGTGTACTCCCAGTTGGGATTTTTGGACGGGGAAATTTGCCTTTTTGGGAAGTTGGGCTTTTATTTTGCAAAAATTGAATTCAAAGGGATTCATTGGCTTTTGTTTATACATATGATGGGATTTAAAATATTAACGGTATGCCTATCTATATCCATTTAAAATGTTGAAAAGGGCAAAATTTTCTGAAAAAAAAAATGGTAAAATCTTTTTTTAAAGTCTGGGTTTTGGCTTCAATTCAATAAAAGTCGTGCCGCAAAAGAACCCTGAACACATGCAGGTGCTTTCAGTTGATCATTGTTCACTCATCATCATTTGTAGTGCTGTTCTAAATAAATTGTTCTTATTTAGAATTTTAGTTCATACGTTATTGTATTTCACTAACGTAGAAGAATGCCAAATTCATTGATTCGTCATCATCACAAATGCAAATCTTTCTCAATTTGTATCTTAACTTAATTATAAAAGTTACAATGAGAAGGCACTTTTTGACTACAATATCGTATCCAATTCAATCTGTGTTGTTGGCAAGTATAATAACTCGAAATGTTTTATAAGTTAGTGCGGTAAAAGTTGATTAAGCAACAATGACCTTTGTATTTGCCACGAGAATTCCCGAGTGGAAGGTGAAAATGGGCATTGTAAATTCAGTCAACGCACTTGGCATACACAATCTTTGTCCATTATCTTTCCACTCCGGAAGGAGATGAGCCTTGACTAGAACAATAAATAAACAAAATGGACAAACTAAAGAACAATAATGCTTATAGCTTCTTATTAGTACAACATATGTCTAGCCATTCATTCTTAATATCTGCTCCCTTCTCAAAACGTGTCCCACATTTTTACCTGTCTCATTCTCGTTGATCAGCCCAGTCATTTTCAACGCTGCCCACCCTCCCAGTCGTGGAAGCTGGACGTGGAAGATGCGGCTAGTTCGTGACAACATTTCCCTCCCAACGAGGAAACTATATGTGTGGTGTGAGCTCTCTCTCTCTCTTTCTTAACGAGATAGTAACAGTCATATGCTCCTGCCCGTCCATCCACATTACAAATTAGATGGAGGAAACAAGAACGGAACTTTTCCTCCTCTTCAACCAACTTCTCTCCAGTCCACTCGCAAACAATTCTAGTTAAACTTTTCCCAGATTCAGTTTGGCTTTGTGGTTTGAGGAGAAGCATAAGCTATGGTGCATCCTATTGCCTCTTAAATATCTTTGGATGATCATGAAAGCCGAGACATATGTGCTCGGCTCGAGAATGGATCGAGAATTCAGGCTCAATCTAATTTCCTCAGGTCTACGAAGGAATATGCCCTTTGTGTCATGTCATGTTCCACAAATTTTTCGGGGGTAATGAGCAGAATCCTTGAGCAAAATAAATATTTTAAGTAAAAGGCTCACTGCAGCCCAGATTCTCTTTTGCCATGCGAATATGCTTATTGGACTATGGAGGCCATTTTAGCGAGGAATAAATAGCCCACCTTTTTATTGCCATTAAGGGTAATAAAAGCCGTTTTCTTCCTGTTCCGTATAATGAACAGATAGGGTTGCTCTTCTAAAAGCTTTCCCCTCTCTGGCTAGGATTTTTTAGGTGAAGATATATAAACCTCGAAAATGTAAATAGCTTTCTGAGAAAACTGTTGAGAAAACAAAGGGATTCTTCTCTTTGGCACTGTCGTCGTATTTCGGATTTTGGATTACTCCATGGGCAGCAATTCAGGTGTGCGAACAATTACTTTCAAAGTGAGACTCAGACATACTCTTCTCATTCATTCATAGCCATAGTCACTCGTGTGTGGTTTGGTTTCGGTGTTGCTGTTGCTCTTCTTGGTGACTGTGTGGGAGGGAAACAAGAAGCGTCAAAAAAAACTACATAACTGTTTTCAAAGGGAAGAATGCAAATTATGCAAATAAACGGTAGGAGGACAAAGAAGGCTGTTCAGAAATGTCATCTGCTCCTCTAAAGAGGTAATTGGGTGCCACCACCCACAAGCTCCTTATGCCAACAACGTAAGGAAAAACTTCAAGTAGCTTTTTTATGCCACGCATGAGATGATGACGATCATCAGCACACCAGAATCGTCGTAAGATAAGAACACTTTTAAGAAGAAAAGTGGAGAGCACAGAAAAAATAATTTTAACCCAAAAAACCTTTCAAAGCTACTTGTTTTTAAGGAAAAGATGCAAATTTTGAGATTTGGGAAAAAAGCTGAAATAAATTTGTCATCCCGCAATACTCCTTCTTTCCCTTTAGAAGAGCAGAAGCCGACATCTCAATTCTCATAGCATGGAAAATAAAATGGCATTGTTGTCTAGAATTTATCCCTTTTCCTTAAAAAAAGTAATTTAAAATTGCTCAGCTCAGCATAATTATGTCAACAAGGGAGGGAAAATATACCCAGCTAGATATAGCTTTGCATACAAAAATATCAAGGGATTTTTTTTCTTTCTCTGATTTGGAGATGAAGATGATGATGATGGGATTGATGCTGTGCCAATTTATGCACAATTTATTTTGTCTGCTGTGTGTATTCTAGGTAGGCATATTTTTACGCAATCTGACGTACCTATCATCATATTATCTTCGACAGTTTTTCGTTTCACAGAAGGTCTATGTGAAATAGGTATGGTTTTTTATTTCTATAGCTTGGCAATTACTTTACGTAGCTCCTTTTGGAATTCCAAAGTGGATTTTTTCCTACTTATCAGATAAGCTCCGATGATATGATGCGGGCATGAGTGGATTGGATTGGATGAAATTGGATAACTTGTTTGGATTCTGAAGAATGTGCGTTGCTTTTTTTATTCCTTGAACAGATCCAAGCTATGTTTTTGTAGGTTAGTAGTAGTAAATAGCAGGAGAGGGCTTATAATTGCGAAATAAAATATGTTCGCAGTTTATGCTAATGATGACAGTGAGGGTTATTCAAAGACAAAGAGGCTGATGTGAGTCAGGCAGAGGCTGAGGATGATGACGGGTGAAAGAAAACATAGCTCATTTCCATACAACACGTCTCATCATATCATTATAGAAATCATCATGTTCGAAATTAATGTTCTACAACTGTCACGGTTTAAGTAATGGCGCTAGATTAACTAGTGTGAGTTTGGAGAGGTGGAAGAGCTCAAGTGAAGTTGAGTTTACGAGTGAAATAGGAGATGGGCTGAGTATCACTTAGGAGGCCTCTGTTTTAAACGAAATGCACTCAAGTGAAAAAGTAGGAGCCAGAGCAGGTCACGCAATTTAATCCTCATCAATCAACCACACGACAATCCTCGATGCATACGTAAGTAGCAAATAGCTCATGTATCTACATGGCTGAAATGAAGGACACGAAAGGATGTAGATATGCAGGGGTAAAAGAGATAATTATAATTATTATGATTTAATTCCCTGATATAAAGGCTGAGTTGTTTGCTCGGAAGAAAGTTGTAAAGTTTGAAGATTATTGAAATGAGAGATGATGTTTAGTCAGTGCAATAAATTTTCTTTGCTATTCAAGAGGCCAGCTACAGCTACCCTTGGGGGATTACAGTTGTTGAGGACTCATCTGAACAGTGATCAAATCAGTCATTGATTATATTACAAGGAAACAATGGGGTTGGAGCTCTTACAAATCTATAATTTAGTATGCTAATCAGCCATAAAGCCAGATTGAAATGAGGGATATTCCATTTCAATACATGTCTCATATATCATAAAAATATCCATATTTAATTAAATTCATAATGTATGAGCTCAAGTGCAATAATTATGATGGATGAGCCATTTCATGCTTAATTTCAATTAATGGTAAAATGCACACATACCAAGTTGATTTATCGAGATCCTTTTTACTGCTCAACCAGAAGGGGGCTCAAAGTCACATAGCTCATCTTCCCCTTTTCCTGGTTCGATACATCGATGCTGACTATTTAATGTGAGGAGTTGTTGATACGGAATTAATATAAATTATGATAAAAATTAAAGCCATTTAAAGTCAGCAGGCCAAAGGTCAAGTTTATATCAACTTGATTCATTCATGTTACGTCGGTTTTTTTCCTCCTCCTCCTGCTCTTGGTGTGTGTGTGAGCTGTGTCAATCAATTGGTTTTCTCTCAACAGCCGCAATAGCATCATGTCATGTGAAACTCATCGAAAATCAATCAGGATATCGCAGGACCTTTTGCTTTTAAACATTTTTTCTTCTCAGGACGGGTCAAAGAGTCAGTGAGAAAAGTTGGGAATGCCAGGGCGGCTATCTAGTTGATTGAATACCTTTCTTGAACAGCTCAAGATTATGGAACATGTTTTGTATTGAAAGCCATAATTCCGGAATACATGATCATATTTATAAGATATAAGCTCGGCGTAAGTTTTTTCTTTTAGCATTCTTTGTGCACCTCTCTGCATACCTTCTCCTCTATCAAAAGTCAAGTTAGGGATTAGCCCTGGTCGTATGGCTTGGTGGTTGGTAGTTGGCCCCTCTCCGTAAATGAATGAATTATTCATGGGAAATGGTCAGAGTAGAAGTGATATCTATTATTATTTAATGGGGAGACCTCCACCCTTCACGCGCACCACAGACATCGTGATACTGATGATGATCATCATCATCATCCGGGTTGAATTATTCTGCTTAAAGTGAGCTTAAGTTTATGTTGTAGCTTGTAAAAATCTATTTTTTAGTGAAGTGGAAAGGTTCGGGGTAATGTGAGACTCTATATAAGGCCATTTGTATGTTGCAGGGAGTCCCTTACAAATTAAACAGTGGGATTGCAAATTGCAGCTTGCAACTTAAATGTCATCATTTTTTTCCTGACTAAGCCTCAGGCTAAAGTAATTACAGACTTGTCTATACTCTTCTGATAGATTTTACGATTGGGATAATAATCCTGATAATTTCTATGCCACAGGGAGCAGCTCCCATCAAGAAAATTGATATAACAGGGATAATTTATGGGATTCTAAATGTAATGGGGTAATTATGATAATCTTGCTAATTCTCGAAACTACTTCATATCTTAGGATTTCACCCGAAGAAACAAATTAACTTCTAGATCCAATAGCTTGTGGCTGATTGGAAGTGTAAAATACAAATTGTTTGAAGGGATAAACAACAGCGATCAAATCAACCTCTGCGATAAATTTTTGGAGTAGGGGCCCACTTTAAATTTAATTAATGTTACATAGCCATGATCATCTGCATCCGTCCATACTTCATTTCGAAAGAAGCAAACGTGTAGCGCTAGTGAAGTGTCAAATGTCTCAATAGAATATAAACAGCTCAGCCTCCCATCGCGTTTCACATGGCTCATAAAGGATTGTCCTCTCGTCTGAGCAACTGTGCAAAGCATAAATTATCAAGTCACAATATAACTCCCTTCCCGATTATTACTATTATGACATTTGAACATTCAAACATTGATTATTATTATGAGCTGCCTGTCGTGTTGGTTCGTTCAAGTTCGAAACAGATACATAGTCATATTGTTGCTGCTGGTGAACCAAACAATGAATGAATGAGTTTGATCTTCATCCATTCATATTCAAATCAGTTTTTGAGAAAGGAATAATTTGCGAGTATTTCAATTTCAGCGCATCACATAATATTCCGCATTGTTAGACTCCATATTGTTGTCGAGTGCAGACTGCAGACTGCAAAAAGATATGAAGAGGAGAGGAAATATATTTTCCCTTTATTTTACATACAAGGAAAAGATGAGGTGTGGCAGATTTGGCTTAAGTTGAGATGATTTTTCAAGCAAACAAATAATTCCTTTTTCTCCTTGTTGAGTGGAATGAAACGAGAAGAGAAAAATTATGATGATGTTGTGGACAGGAATTATTATACGTACATTTATGAGTTTGATGATGAGCAGTTTTCCGCTCCCTCATAAAAAAGTCAGAGAGTTTACCTCTCCAACTGCGTTTGTTTGGGTTCGTTCTGATAAATTTCACTTGGCTCCCTCCACACCTCCTCAGGGTATAGTCTTGAGGAGGATGAGTCATCTTCGGGCCTTTTATGAGCGCTCTAATTGCATTTACAAATTTGTTCAGGTTTACACTTCCAATTGAAGCCAAAAATTGACAATACATAAAAGCCACTGGGTTCAGCTGAATTGAATTTTAAGAAAAAGAATTACGATATCGTCTTTTCTATCGCTTATTCAATTCTCCCAACTGGTATTTTTTTATTTGGTTTATGAATTATGATGATTCTGTTCAGTAACCATTGTGGGCTAATTATCGATTAGTAGAGAAATGTTTACTGTGTCAATAGTGAGCACAAGCGTGAGTCGGAGAAGAAATGAAAATTTTGAATAGTGTCGGCAGAATTATTTGACCAATTTTTGAATTGTTGTTGTTGTTAAGACGTTGTCTTCCAATCATGCTTACCTGTCGTTTCACACTTTGTATTTCTCTCCAACAATGCTCAAAGATTCAATGTAATATTGGCAAGCTAATCTGTGTTAAGTGCTTATCAACTGTGCTTTGATTCTACTTTTTATGAGGCTCGAATTCTCCATTTGGTAAATCTAGTTAAACTTTAGATAGGCAAGTTGGAGTGTTTACGGAGGTTAGCCTATGGACAATCCTGTTATTGCTAAAAGTACAAGCTAAATTGACAAATGGATTGACACCTAAATTTGTCCTGGGTAATTTTGTGTACACTTCTACTTCGGCATTACTTACCAGGCTTTCTGCTAATCCTAAATTCATGTTTACAAGTTTACTCGATGGTTGCTCGAACGCCACAGGAATGCCACATCCACCTTCTAATCAAATCACCTCCATATTCATTTTTTATAAGTGTGATCCACATCTTATAAAAACATCACAACGGCATTCCCCTATTTTAGCTACTTTTCAATCACTTTTTTTATTCGAGTCACCTTGCAAGGCCACCCTAGTCGAATTGATAAATGTACGAGAATCCTTTCCCCATGCACTCATCTTAAGTACTGTTCATAGCCCCTGGTCAGTGCTAAATTCGTGCATTAAGTTTCAATCTATCTCAAAGTAGCTTGAGGCAAAGTCAGTAAACTGCACTCGATTTGAGCAATAGACAACTTTTTACGTAAAACATCCAATGGTGGATCTTGTTAAACAGTAAGTATTAAACTGTGAAACGATTACCTGCATTTCGTGATGACTCAACTAAACAAATCTGGCTCCATTGACTAAAAACGAACAGGGAAAAGGTTAGGATCTACCGTAAAAGTAATAAAGGATAATAAATAGATTAGAGTTTTTTATTGGTAAATTATAAATATCCCAAATCCAAAAATGGATGTCACGCATTCCACTTCCCACAAGGGAACATGATATCATGACCGGTATTTTTCGGCTGATTTGTAAATTAAAAATTGAACGTATGAAAACTGGATTACGAGGAAATGGCATAGGATGGTTTTGCACTGCCGAGTTTGTTTGCTTTTTGACAGTCTTGACATATGACTTTGATATGATGATGAGGATGACATGATAGTAAATTTGAGTGACGTAAAATACGTGGCTTTGCCAGCGGTCATTACTACTTTTTACGATGAGAAAGGTTAAGGAACGGCTCTGCTCAGATTTTTTTCCCAGATGACTGGTCATTACTCTAAAAATATTTCATACAAAATAAGGAAGTTTCATAAAAGTCAGGAAAACGTGCGAAATATTTTTAAAAAATTTGTACATTCCCTATCCCATATGTCATGTCTATCACATGACAAGATTTATTCAACTGCAAAAAGTTTTTTGCAAATCATTTCGTAATGGGAGCTGACTGCCAATTTACCAGCTCATAAATATATCAACGTGATTGCCTGCTAATTAATTTAACAAGTCTTTATTACAACCTAAACATATTGGATTTCTTTTGTCCACTTGACAAAGAATCAGCCCTCAGTTACATTTGTGACTGAACTATGAAACTGTAATTATGGGTGATCTAAATATTGACCTATTGGTCAAGTCTAGTGTTTCCCGTAAACTTATTAAC
>JAQGAH010001258.1:0-16360 GCA_034696885.1 Lepidocyrtus paradoxus
CACAATGTGCCTTATTCAAGATATTTTGGAGGGTGAGAAATTGTATCCCTCACCAGCTGCACAGGAAAATAATGTAGAAGATATTGGAGCAACTATAATCAATACAAACCCTAGCGGAAGCTCAGATGACGGTTCAAGAATAGCAGATAGCGACATTTTATCCGGGATGGTAGAGCCAGATGGAGGACAGGTGATTGTAGAAGAAATGTGCGTGGACTCCGATGTGAACGAAATGCTCGGAGGTATCAACGATGTTGGGACCTTAGAAAGTACCGTTAGCTTAGATTCGGAAGACAGTGAAGACTTTGAAGATATAGAAGTCATCGACTTTGGAATGTTGCCTGAACACCATCATCCAATGGCAAAATGTCCTGGAGTGGGCGTTGTAGGAGGCCCTTCAGGAAATGGAAAACGAGCTGGCGGAGCCACCAAGAAAGTTGCACCCTGTACAACCAGCATTTCGTCCGCATTAGATGCACGATTAGAGAGCGGTGTAGAAAGCACGACTGAAATTAGGTTGAGGATGATGTCTGTGGTTGATTCGGACGTTTTGGCACAGTGCCTTAAGGCTCCTGTAGAGGTGAGTATTTCTTGTTCGAAACTTAACAATGTAATGATTACTTTCGAAGATTTTTGATTGACAATTTTATATATTTGATTCGTTTTCTGTCTGAAGGTTCCCCCAGAAATTCTAAAGAATCTTCCATCTGTGAAAAAGCGAACTGTTCAAGACTCAATTCAATACAGTGTCACTCCAACACAACAAATTCTTTCAGCGTCTTTTGACAATATCTTCGACATGATGGCGTCTGAGGTTAGAATTTGTTGACTCTGCCTTTGAATCATTAAGTAAATATAACGGTTAAGCATTTCTGCTATTGTTGTTATGATTCTTCTCATTTTTTAAATATAGAATTGCTCGTTAAATATTGCCAAAGTTCTACAATTGTGGATCACGATCACAACAGAATATCGTGGTGTGGAGGAGACACATAATTTAAAACCTGTGATACCATTATCTCGCAAGTCTCTTTCGTCATTGATGTTAGCCTTAACCAAGTAAGAAACATATTACAATGACAGTGACTGATGATGACAGAGTAATATTATTTGTATATTTTGTATTATAAAATTCATTAAAATACAATTGTTTCCTTTTTGTTCTTCATAGAAATGCTAGTGTAGGTATTCAAGAATGGGGATTGGCGTTCCAATGTTTAGCTATTGCTGCGAATCAAAAGACATTAAACTCAACAACTGGACACTGGCTGCATATTTTGACTGACGAGTGCTTCCCAGAAGTGATTTTAAAATTCATTTCAGGATCTGGGATCAACATTCAGAAAAACCATGTTGTTTCGGTACGGCTTACATTTAGACTAATATCAAGGTTTCAGTTTTAATAATTTTACTATTCTAAAGTCTACTAAATATGCAAAATGAATCTTATGTAGGCTGGTCCGACCGTTTGTCAGCATTTTTACAACTTTCTGCTCCGTCTCCGACAACTGAGCAACGATACTGTCTGGACTCCTTGTCTTAAGGAAGTGCTATTACGTGTGCTTGGAGTATTTCTCTCTGGCCCTTTCCTAAATTCAGAATTTCCTTTGGATGCATTCAACAAATTTCTGGATCGCGTAACATGCCCGGATCTGTCCTACGAGAATCCCACCACAATCATCTCAATCATTCAGTCTTTTGGTATGTTCAAGAAACCTAATTATAGTTTAAGGTATTTACATTATGATTTAGGTAGAAAAAGGAAGGATACTTAATTTCATTTGTGTTATTTGTTTTCTTACAGCATCTTCCTTGCACAGATTTGTGTTTTTCCCAGATAAACTCAATATCCGATCTTCCGCCGACATGAAAACGGGCACTGCAGGAGTACCCGGAGTTTCAGCATCTACCACAATGGACAACAAATTGGCGAAAGGACAAACTTTAGAGACCATTATATTTCGGCTAGTTACCTTCATGGCATCAGCTGTCAGCCTTCCCTTCAAGAACTTTGCCGATGTACGAACTTTATTCTTTGCATTGATTATGAATTATTGATGAATTAACTTGTTCAATTTTATTGTATCATATCTAACAATCAACTTTTTTAATGACAAATATTCCAGAATGGCAGCGAGGTCAACGAGTTTCTGAAAAACATGGCGATTACATCAAAATTCAGTGAATACGAGGTAACCTTGAAAGATTGTGTTGCCCAGTGCGCAAATACTTCTCCAAGAACGATTGCTGATGTAGTTCTCCAAATGGATCCTTCAATGATGCGGATTTTGTCCGTGTTAGCCCATCCAAACGGAATCCAGGTAAGAAAAAAATTATGCAAATTATTAATAATTATTATTATGTAAATTGTGCTCGATTTGTGAGAAGGTAGCATGTATGTATTTTTGTGAATTGTGCCTAGTCCTTGAAGCGCATGGTTCTCCTCCTTCTAACAAGTCGATGTTTTGCTTCACTTTATTTGAAATTTGTATACATTGATATCATTCTTTTATTTTAACACTGTTTTCAGGTTTTAGTTAGCGGTGATCTGTCCAGTGCCTTTAGCATTTTAGATACTGCCGGTAAGTTAAAAAAAAATATGGATTATCCCATCAAAATGATAAACAATGAAAAAAGAAGTAAGAAGGTTCAGTAATCAACCATTCGTTGTCTTATCTTGCTTTAGCTCCTGCCACAGTTGTTGACGCCGTAATTCACCTAACTAAAGGTAAATAATTATGTAAATTACGTAAATGTAAATTATGCAAATATTTATTATGTAAATTGTGCTCGATTTGTGAGAAGAAGAATGTATTTATGTAAATTGCGCTTTAAAGTCCTTGAAATGCATGATTCTCCATTCTCCTCCTTCTCACAAGTCCATGTTTTGCTTTTCTAATTTACTTTATTTGAAATTTGTATATTTTAATATTATTATTATTTACAGAATTACATGCTAACTGCACTCACCCAGAATGGATGATTCGACCAGTTTGTCGATTCCTCTCAAGTAAGTACAACTGAATACCGTTCTTTGGCTGTTTTAAGAAAGTTATAATGTATTTTAATTGGCATTGAATTATTGTTTATTAATTTTTAATTTCCAGCCTCACCTTATTACGATTTCTATTGTCCTCTAATGGTTTCCGAAACGTTTGTACTGATGGTTCTCAAAGTCATCAACAAAGAAGAGTATTTGAAAGTCTTTACAGAAATGAAATGCGTGGAGGTAGGTCCTAATGTTTACTATTAGTTTGTACTAGTTTGCAGTTTTAATCTTACTAAAACCGATCTCATATGTTGATGGCTTACCCCTCTTCATAATACAACTTATTTATTGCAGGCGGTGTGTGAGAAGTTAGTGAATAGCACGAAAAAGTTTATAAGCAGCTGTCCGACTTTCGTGTCCATCCTTACCCAATACATTGGTCGCACTGATGCCAATGCTATGTTTGGCCAAAAGAAATACGGTGGTGAATCCATTGAGCTTCAAGATGGTCTTATAAACGTAGCGCCACTTGGTACGATAACATCAACAAACTTTTCTGCTCACCCCTCCGAAGTTTTGCTGCAAGCAACTCCTCCACATCGGCGAGCTCGCACTCCGGTTTGGTCATACCATTTCTTTCCTGAAGAGAGCTTCTTGGAGCTTGTCATATCTCTCCCTTGTGCTGTTCTCCTCAAAGAAGTGCAAATTGTTCCACACATGACATCATTATCAAGTGAGTATTTTATTTTTCTTCATTAAATATGTTTCTGCAATTGTAATGTTTTTAGACAGTGTAAGTTATTGATTGAGTGCGATGGTCGCGTTTGAAATATATTGAATTAGCAGCATGCCCGTCAGCAGTGATGGTTGAGGTGTCCAGAGAAAGAAGTCCAATGACGTTGCCCATGAGTCCTCCAGTGCAATGCGGCGGCTTATCGCAAATTAGTATACAGTTGTCGCAACCAGAAGTTGCCCAAACAGTATTACTGCGGCTGTTCAAGCCAAAGGACTCCAACAATTTGGGATTGTCCCAGATCCGACTTTTAGGCACGACGACTTTTAGTGAAGCGGCTTTACAGGGACTTTCCTCTTCTGACAGCAGTAGATCATTAGAATCCAGGTAATTGTCATAGACTTTATAAAAAAAATTAATTAATAAGTTGTTTCAGTGTATTTTACAAATAACTTATATTATGGAGCTATGCTTCATTATGGTTTTGTGCTCGATCAACTGTTGTCTGTCTGTCTGTTTGTGACCACGATAACTTTCGAACCACTACGAATTTTCAAATTCTGTTTTCGGCTATAGATAGTTATGGGCCATAGCTCGGGCAAGTTCGAAGATGGGTGACGTCTGATCACCCCTTCCCCCGGGGGAAGGTCATGCTTTATTTTCACATAGTAGCATATAGCAAATGATACATCGTTGGAAAACATTTTTATGCAGATTTCAATTATGTAAATTGTATTACCATTTGTTAATTTCGTATTGACTAATTCATATTTTTAAGCATAAAATATTCTGTCATATTTTACATCAAAATTGAGTAGTTATTCAACAGAGTTACTCAATGAGATACATATGGTTTGAAAGGCCATTTAACTTTCTACAAGATAAAGTTAATTTTTTTAAAAGTAACTTTGTAGAATAGTGCTTAAATCATCTTAAGCACTATTCAACAGAGTTACTCAATGAGATACATATGGTTTGAAAGGCCATTTAATTTTCTACAAGATGTTAATTAATTAATTTAACTGTAGAATAGTGCTTAAATCATCTTAAGCACTATTCTACAGAGTTACTCAATCCGATACATATGGTTTGAAACGCCATTTAACTTTCTACAAGATAAAGTTAATTTTTAATCTACAGAGTTACTTAATGAGGTACATAATGGTTTGAAACGCCATTAATTTTCTAAAGTTAAAGTTAATTTTTAAAAAGTAACTTTGTAGAATAGTGCTTAAATTTAAATTTAAATTTTACAGAGTTACTCAATGAGATACATAATGGTTTGAAAGTTAACGCCATTTAATTTTCTACAAGATGAAGTTAATTTACAGAGTTACTTAATGAGATACATAATGGTTTATTAAGCCATTTAATTTTCTACAAGATAATTTACAGAGTTACTTAATGAGATACATAATGGTTTGAAACGCCATTTAATTTTCTACAAGATGTTAATTAATTTACAGAGTTACTTAATGAGATACTGGTTTTTTTAAATAGCGCAAGCTGGATTTACATATTAGATCGAGCCATCACCACCGCAGAAGCAAATCCTGAACTTTACAAAAAGATCATAGATACAGCAGTAACGATTCCGGATATGCTCGAGTCCTGTTTTTCCTGTCTCGTCGCCCCAGTAAATTCACTGACCGCTGATATTTCGTTGTCAAATGCATCGTCCGTCCTTTTCCACTTTGGAAAATATCACAAGGATGTGAGCGAACAAATTGTTAATGCACTCATTGGTCCTGTTCAAGTGGGATTGTCACATAGCATGTCAGCAAATTCCAGTACGCAAGGGTCACAGCTAAAAACAGTTGTACAGTAAGTAAATTATAATTATCTAAATATTTATTATGTAAATTATATGTTTGTGAGAAGGAGGAGGTCGATATACTCGATTTGAAACTTGTCTTAATATTATTATATATCTTTTGAAAAGTCTGCTGTACAAGTTGTGCTGTGCTATACCTGAATGGGGCCAGGCTAATCTGGTGACAGTAATACGGTGGTTGGAGAATTGTGCCGATGACGCACTTTCGGTATGAATATGATAACAAGTTTCTAAATGATTCATGAAAACGGCTAGATTTGCAGTGGTTAATTATATGTGTTTGTTTTGTTTGTAAAGAATACATCGAGCTTTAGAGCAAACGGTGCTGTACCAGAATACATTCAAGCGATCCTCGCCGCCCTTTGGGCCGTTGCAGCTGCGGGAAAAACAGATCTGACGAAAATTGCAACACCATACTTGCTAAAGTAATTTTAAAATTTTTATTGCCAAATTAATCCATAATGCTAATCTAAAAGTTATTTCAGCTTCACCTCAATGTATATTTGTATTTATTTTTCAGAAAACTTTACAACTGGTCATTAAAGTTGGAGCCGAAATCAGAGCTGAAATGCATCGTGGACTACATGATTTGTTCGGTGTGTTTTTGCCAACCTTGGCTTTTCGTGTATCTCATGTTCAGCATGAATCTCATCAAATTGTCAGAAGGAGTCAGAGTCACGGGCAGCTGCTTCACAGACTTACTGCAACAATGGTTCGAGGAAGGGAGCGTATGGGGAAGAGTTGAAATAAAGGATATTTCTTCTTTAAAGCTTGAAATTCATCCCAGCATTCTAATGACTCTTGGAAGAGCTGCACAGTCTCCAGCAGCTGCAAATAACCTAAAGAACTCTTCTTTATTGGAATCTTTTAATACCGCTATTATGGGTATGTTTTAGTGTCTTTGATCAATGATCGATCATCTATCAGTATTTGTGAAAGTATAACAGAACAAGAGTTTCATGAAATTCAAATTTGTTATATACTTCATTTCAGACTTTTGGAAGTTTTACAACAACAAAGCCTGGAATGTTGTTGACCCTGATAATGATGAAAAGGCGGTCATTTCACCAACTCAACTTATTGGGATTCTCACGTTCTACGGAGAACTTTGTAAAGTGAACGAGTTTAAGAATTGGTTTGGTACAACTGGTGTCCATTTTTGGCTCCCCGTTTTGAGTCTGCTGTCCACCTTACCAGGCAATTTGAAGTCTTCCTTCTTTGGCGCATACTTGTATGATATTGAGTCGACTGTGATAAACTTTTTGGCCAAATGTTGTTGGACTCATCCAGAAAATCAGAAAACCATTGCAACATGCCTGAGAGAAATAATTTTGAAGCAGAAGGCGTCACCTCATAGTAAAAAAAAATTCGAAATTGAATGTCTTCAATGTCAAATGTTGTGGAATCTTATTTTTGTGTTTGTAAATATTATTATAGAAGCCGTTTTCCTGCATTCAATGTCATCCTTTTGCCGTCGCCTGTTGATTCAGCTTCTTCTTGAGAATGAGAAAATTTTTGTCCATGTGAAAAGCGAAAGCAAATTCCCTCTAAAAGTACCGACAACCACTCTGCCTCTCAAAGATCGTCATCCGAGCATGGGTGTGAATGGAGGTGATCGAGTTTTTTGCACCAGTGCACATTCTAGTGCATATGAAATGCTTCGATTAATTGGTAAAACAAAAAATTTCATTTTCTTACTTGCTTATATAATGTATATAATATTAAAATTTTGCAAGGCAATAACCATCTTTTCCATATTCGTAGAACCTATTGGGATGAAACTGGACAAGCACGGTAATGCAACAGAGGCTAGTCGTCCTTTGGTTTTGAATAAGAAGGATGGACTTGTAGAAACAGGACTTGAGATGATTGACCAGATTTTTGGTAGTGTGGCAAAGGAAAAACGAGTAATCACTGATCCAAAACGTTTAATCAAAACAGCCTCTAAGAAGTTAAAGCCGGATAGTTTAAATGAAGGAAAAATTGCCGGTGGAGATAATTTTGATGTCAAGAAAGGTCCCAAATTGGTAAGACATTTTAAATTCATTTGTACAAAGAATTCATCGCTAATCGACATAATATGATGGGGCCTAAAAGTTGGTTATCAACTTTTAAATACTTTTTACTTAACTCCACAGGTTTTGGAATTGGAAGAGTATCCTGAAGTGAAGGTTCCTTTGCAACTTCCGCTCAACACGCTCTTAGCCGCTGTTCAAAGTCGAATGCCATTCCTTGACGTTTTAGTCTTCACACTCAGAACAGAGCTGACAGGTCCGTCACCTAGTGAACTCTCCCCCTCTACCTCTACAGCACAGTTTCCGGAACCGGATGATGTTCCTACTTCAACTTCCTGTCTTCATCATCATCGCAAAGCAAGCAGAGATACCAGATACATCATCAGTAGAAGCAGACACAGAATTCCAGATATATTCAATGTGAACCCTGTTCCGTCCACCATTGAAGTATTCAGTCGAATGGGCGGTTTAGGCTTGTTGGCGAAACATTTGCCAGTTGTATATCCAGACACACTTCGCCAGATTGGGGTAGGGACGAGGATTCAGGGCCCGATAGGAGCAATAGCTCCCGGAATGGCGGGAATCGACAAGGAGAGTCCAATGAATGACCCGGATTGGGTTAAAATTGAGAATACTGATGACTTTTATGACGATATGATGGAGAATATTGTGGCCACCTCAACACCAGTGCAGAAGAAGAATGCCGCATTTAGACACTTTAATCAGACAACTGGAATACCTCCCCATTCTATGGCAGCATTTGGTTTATTCCTGAGTCTTCCAAGATTTTCCGAAGTTCTATTGGGAGAGAGGGTAGGGGCGCAGTGTATGCTCAGATTGGTTATGGGTGTTACTGATGATGCAGATGGCAGTAAGTACAAAAAAGAATTATGCAAATTGTGTTTTATTAGTGAGAAGGAGAATATATCTTGTGCATTCATTATATTATGTCGAATTTTTATTATTTAATAAACACAAGACGACATCTTTGGGACGGCCGTCGCAAAAACATTACCAACGCTCCCATTCCAAGTATTACGATGTTTATTGGAAATTTTGCCACTCTCTACTGAGGAAGGTCGTCATCTTCGAAGGGCAATGGTGGAATATAAAGCCATTCACTTCATACTAGCTTGTTTAGCTGTTTTTACTCATCAAAATTGTGATCCGTCACTGGTGCCAAGCTTGCAGCTAGTGATTGCTGCGACTGCAGCTGAAGCTCGACTAAATGTAAGTATTATTATTATTATGTAAATGTAAATTGTGCTCGATTTGTGAGAAGGTAGCATGTATCTATGTGAATTGTGCCTAGTCACTAAAGCGCATGATTCTCCTTCTTCTCACAAGTCGATGTTTTGCTTTTATTATTTTTATTTTGGTATATATCTTTATCATGGTTTAAGGTTGGAAACAACGCGCCAAAAGAACATGTTTACTGGGCCAAAGGGACTGGATTTGGAACTGGCTCTACAGCTCAAAGCTGGGATATTGAATTGGCCATGCAAAAGAAGCGCAACGAAGAAGAGAATGTAACCTGTCTGCTTCACGTCCTTTCCAGTTACATAAATCCACAAGCTGCAGCTTCCAAGCCCAACTCTACTGAGGAATCTGGGAAAGCTCCAATGGAACTTTCACCACCAGTATCAGCTGCAGGCTCGAGCGGAGCAGAAGAGGATATTATTTTGCCTCCTGAAACATCAGTCTTGTTGAAAAATTCCTGTCTATTTTCTGCCATCTCTGGATATCTGAGGAACGACTCTGTTTTAGATATGGCAAGACATGTACCACTTTACAAATCTGTACTTCAGTTCTTAAGAGCCCTAGTTTCCAGCTCACAGCTTTTGCCGTTACTCGCACCATGGGAAAGGAGGCCGTCCTCTTCCAGTGATGAACAGTCTATATCATCTCTATTGGTGAAAATGTGGGATGTAGTGGATAATTATGCTAGAAGATTAACAGTAAACACAAAGGGGAAAACGAGAACTAAACAGGCTACGAAAATAGAGGACTTGGAAGATGAAGGACTAGCACTTCTCATTCCTGATATTCAATCCACTGCTTCGATGGTTGAGGTACTTTTAGATACTTTTATAAATACTTGATAAAGCTTATTTTATATGTAGCTAGTACATTCGAATTAACAAATGACTGGTGTCTTTTTACTCTTTTTAATAAATTTCAGAAAGCAGTTGCTGAACTGATCAAGAAGCAAGGACCCCAAGATGTGGAAATGGGAGAATATGGCAGTGAAAGTGGATTGGCGCTAACTCCAAAGACTATTGAAGAAAGATACATTGAACAAATGAAGAAACTTCAGTTCGGTATGTTTGAAAATTTGTCATAGCTTGTACATCTCTCGCTAATCAAAGAGATAGTTTCGTGGTCTTTATTAATGTTTTAATATTTTTTTTTGTTTCCAGCATTCTATGAAATGATAGCAGAAGACGAGGAGACGGGTGGAATACGTTTCGTGGTACCTTACCATTATGAGAGCAATGTCAGAACAAATTGGGGTCGTACCTTCCCCGCTCGCCTGAAACGCTTAGCTCAAGAAAGTGTAACATTATCATCTTCACTGCCGATTGCATACGGGAGCACGATTTTTGTTCGGTGTGACGTTGATCGGCTGGACGTGATGAAAGTGCTAATTACGGGTCCCTCTGCAACACCATATTCCAATGGGTGTTTTGAGTTTGACGTTTTCTTCCCTAATGACTATCCAAGTTCGCCAATGATGATCAATCTGGAAACTACTGGGAGACAAAGGATCCGCTTCAATCCAAATTTATATACGGATGGGAAAGTTTGTCTAAGTATTTTAAATACTTGGCACGGAAGACCAGAGGAGAAATGGAACCCTCAAACATCTAGCCTTTTACCGGTTAGCTAGTTGAACAAGTCCTTACCGCCGCATTTGTAGCATTTGATTATTGACTTTTATTACGACTTTTTTTTACATTTTTCTAGGTACTGGTTGCCATTCAGTCATTAATTTTGAATGCCGAGCCATATTTTAATGAGCCCGGATATGAGAAATCTCGAGGAACGGACGCCGGTGAAAGAAGCTCTCGTGAATATAATGCGGGGATAGAAATCGCCACCGTGGAGTGGGCAATGCTTGATCAAATCCGAAATCCATCCCCTTGCTTCAAAGATGTAAGTTACCAAGGATTTTTGTCCTTCTTGTAGCAATAAATTATTCAATTATTCAAAAATAAAATCAACAGTACCATCATTCTTATAAAAATGTTATGTCTATCCCAGATAATACAGAGACATTTTTGGATGAAGAGAGGAGAGATAATCAGCCAGTGCGACAAGTGGATGGAGGATCTTGTAGTAACTTGCAAAACCGACAAAAGAGCTGGTAAAAATGTTACTGGTGGTGCTGATGCTGTTACAGTATTTAAGGTAAGCTTGATTTCTTGTGTTTTATCATATTCATTGACATTGATTTTGTTTAATTTTTTTATCACGATATATTGTTGAGATATTTAAATTAAAGAACGAAAACCATTGTCTTTTTTTCACAGAACAATTTGTCATTGCTAAAGAAAGAATTGATGAACATAAAGCCTCCAGAAGGTTTGGAAGACATGGCAAACACGTGTCAACGTAAGAGTTCATCTGAAGATGGGTTAACAACGACAGGAGGGAGTGGAGCGACTTCAGCGGCTGCTCCAGCGTCAGCTTCAGGAAGCAGCACATCAATTTTCGTTCCCGCTGGCCCATCAATCCCAGCCTACCCTGGTGCTCCCATGGTAATCAAGTCTGTCATCGGTATTTCTAAGCGCAGTAAGGAAGATAATAAAACAGGTAGCTCAGCAGCTGAAAGTTCTTTCACGCCCTCGAATATTCCAGAACCTTCCTCTCAAGAGTCACCATCGCCAAATCTCGACCCCGGAGTGAAGTCACAGATTATCGTGCTAGAAGGAGATCCTATGGAAGAAGAAGACGACAAGGTGCCAATGGATATGTGATCCATTTTATGAATTTTTGGTTTTTCCTTCGTACCTTCTTAACATAATTTATAAATGATTGATTAGTAAAAAGAGTATTTTAACAGTATATGCAAATGTGTAGAAACTAAATGATGAATGAACGTTAAATAAGTATTTTGTGAACGTGTAAATATTGAAAAAATCGGTGAATGCGAGTATTGTATTGATAGTCTATAGTAAATAGTTATTTTAAAAAGTTTGCAAATGTAACTTTTTATTATTTCGTACGGCTACAATATATTATTATTTATAAACTCTTTAGACTATATATACTTTGAAACTTGCATTTCAAAGACCAATCACTGAGCAAGTGAAATGAAATTGCTTTGAATAATTTAAACTTTTGAGCAAAAAAACCCTTCCATCTACAGAAAAATATCATCGCCAATTGTAAGTATGCAGTATGTCGTCTCATTTTTACGTTTACAGAATTTTTATCATTTATATAATCCTACTAACTAAAAATGTACTAACTAAAGTAAATTTAGAATATACATATAACGTTCCATTCGGTTTATTTCAAAAATTCTGAGAATGTCTACTACATTGGGACATTGTATGATTTGAGGCTATCGGAAATTGGAATTCCTCTGAGTATTTTATAGCAGGTTTGCTAATCACAATAATAAGCAAAAAGATAAAGACGATGGCAATGAAAGACTTTCAGTCCATTGTACTAGTAATTGTAAACAAATCAATTTATCAATAGTATCCTCTGCGTTGAAATTGTTTAATCAAAATAATATTATGTATCTTAGAATGTCTTATGAATTAGAGGTAAATAAATATCAACGATTAGCGTTTATACCTTAAACTTTATTCAGTTTTCTTGTACTTATTTAAAATTCTTTTAATTTTATGCATAAAAGGAATTATTAAAAGAAAGCTTGAACTGGAAAATGCAACTTCCAATTTTACTCTTTACTTACTTTTACTTTACTCCTTCATACTCATACTTTCTGTAGAATTGAACGCATTCTTTTTATAGGAAACTGCGATATCGCTCTCGCGCTCCTTTTGGTTTTCGCCAACGGAAAAACTTTCTCCGCCGCCATTGTATTCTTGAGAGTTTATTTCATGGTTACTGACTCGTAATAGGCGAGGCTCAAACAGCAGCCTCGAGCTTCGATTGCCGTTGTCTCTGAAGTTGAAAAACTTTCTCAGATATTTGGAGACGCAGGCTAGATCTTGCCTCGTGGAGAATAACACGGGCGTGGAGGCATCCTGCTCTAAGGATTTCTGAAGGGATAGCAAGCCCACAATTTGTTCATAGTTCCCCGTCTCCTTCAACCACTTTTTGAATCTGTCCAGCGTAATTTTATAAAGCAAATCCATGTTTTCTCTTGAATGGCAGCTAGTAAACTCTGTCTTTACTTTGCTCACCCTATCCGCCATGAAAGTCAACCGTCGCTGGTAGGAACCAGAGAGTAATCCAGGGGGAAGGGAGGGACTTTCACTTTCTCCCGTTGCCCCATCTTCATTCAGCTTGAATGGAAAGGTTGTCATTTTGAACTGATTTGGCCGGAGGATGCTCACGTTTGATTCGTGCTCTACATGATCGTATGGAAAGCCGTCCGATGATAGTTCCAACGGTTTATTCCATTTCTGAATGTTTGCAGAAATTCCTGCCATCTTCATATGACTTCCGAGAGTGGGATAAGATGTGTTATAAGGGGCCAATTGTATTTTGTGATTCTTGTTTCCACAGACAAGAGGAGAGCTTGGAGTAAGCAAGTGGAAGGTACTTGAGACGGAATCGCAAATTATGAAGAGTCGGCCAACGCCCGAGAGAGTTATATTTGTGCAGTCCATGACTTTCACCACTTTGGCTGCAACGCCAATGTTGATATTGAGCGCATGGCACTTTTGAATCAGAATCATGTTGTGGACTCCGGGAAGATAGATATTGGAATCGATGCAGCGATTTATTTTTATGGAAGAGAAAGGCTTGAGGGAGTCCAAAAGGAGAGTTTGCTTTTCCACGTTTGAAACCAAAAACCATCTACGAACAAGAAAGGATCATGGTTATAAATATAACATTGGTGTACATTTTATGAGCCTAAAGTTTCGTTTGACTTATTTTTTTGCATACGCCTTTGGATATTTTTGCGTATTCCAAAAGATTTTATTCTTCTTGAAAATCTCCGCCCCTTGGCTTTCACCATCAACTTTCTTGTTGCAGTCTCCTCCCATGCACATCCCTGTCATTAGAGAAACGGGAACTTGAGGAAGAGGTACGCTTGAAGGGCCCCATGGATTCACTTTTAAATTTGAAATGAGCCAGTTCACCAACTGCCTTTTGCTGACGGTGAAGTTAGCCTTGTTATAATTTAATGTTTGGGCAATTTCTGGAAGACTCAGGCATTCGTCCAGCCACCGGAATTCGCGATCATGGGAAATGCTCGCAGACCCAATGATTAAACTCAGAGCTCTAATGACGGCAACAGCGATGTAATCATCATCATGATCCAGAACTGGATTACTTTCCCTTTGTTTCTTCACATCCTTCAAGTCATGTTCTTCATACAAAATCATAAGAAAGTCGATCATATCCTCCAAATTGGCGACGAGAAACTCTGCATGCTGCTGTTCTGGAATGATGCTACTTGTCCCAACTGGGTTGTTCCCACTATATTTGCTGTGCTTTGGCCACGGCTCATCCCCACTTGCCTGTCCCCTCATTGAAAACTTCTTATGGAGTCGGTGAAAGTGCTGAATATAGAGAAAAAGGAGAAATTGCAAAGTGTCCACTTTGAACTCTTCATTAGCATCGTGTCCTTGATTAAGTATTTTGTAAAATTTGACATCTCTGCTTTCCATTGCGATATTGGGGGCAGTTGCGTCTTCACAATCTGGATCATAGGGAATGTCGCTGGTGGATTCTCTGGTAAGATTAGTTTTACTCTTGATATCTCTCTGGCCTGCCCAGCTACTTGGTGGTCGGTAAAGAATGTCAAAGACCCGGAAGTAGGCGATGCACAGGTCGGCATTGGTCAGCTGAATCTTGTACTTGCAGATATGGCTCCATTGGTTGAGTGACAGATTTGGATAATGTCCAGACTTTTCCCTACAATAGTCGGCAATCTTTCGGAGGATATTTATCCCGATTTTAGGACATGGGAGGGGAGACAGGATGCCAAAATCAAAGGGCTCATTCTTAACCCAAATCAAGAATTTTGGAAGAGGCTTGCTAAGAGCTGGAGAAACTTTCGTGTTGCTTGTTTGCTTTCTCTTGTTCACTTGTTCGAGTTCAGGTTGGATAGAAGGAAAACCCTCTAGATTGGGCCGGGGCGTTCCCGGGTGGAGTCGGTTGGGACCTTGCTTTTTTAATTGGGATTGAGAATAATGCATCATTTTGGTCCAATTTTTATCGACCAGAAAATACCAAATTGAATGGGTGCTCTACGTAGTGGGTTCAGCGAGTACTCAAAATCATTCATTACATTTTAAAGTAGACCGACAGAGCAAAAATATCATGATGGGCATTTTCGCAGGCTCAATAAATTCAGGAAGAAATTCGTCTCATTTTGCCCCTATATATCTAATCGTCATCAATTAACGACAAATCTCCATGCGGACAAGTGTTATGATTCTGAATCTGATGATGAGTGTTTACTCACTCGTATTTACCTTCCACATTCATTCTTTCGCATCGTCAGATATACACTTTTCTACCCTGACCAATTTTTTCCATTAATATGGAAGAGGAATCGATTAACTGCATGTGAGTAAGATGCCCTTGGTTATATATGCACATAATGCAACGTTTTTTCAGCAATTAATCTCGTCGCGTGAGAAAATGGGATTTTCGCTTTACCCCGGAAATTGATATCATAAAATTCTGCACAGCAATTTCAATAATCTTTTGCATTCCCAACACGATACTTTGCTCAAACTTGAAACGTGGAAACATGTGTCACATTTCTTGTCGCACTATATTTTTATGACATTATGAGCCATATTATTAATTTTTATAGTAAGTAGTACTTCCCTTCCACATTACTATTCTTAATAATTTTCCATTCAAAACTTTACAATCATGTATCATAATCTATATATCAAAGACACAGTCAAATATTCTGATTATGAACTTGTGTATGATATGATGATTATGATATACATGGTATTTATACAAGTATCCAGATTTAGTCAACATGACTTGATCATCGCTGGATCGCTGTCTGCTACTCTCTGCTAGCACTCAAATCTGTCTTATCTTGAGAGCTTGGCAAAATTCAGTCATTCATATATCATATATCAGTGATATGAGTGATATCACTCTTTAATTAAGCCAGCTACAATTATTGCAAGTACTGAGCCTCCGCTTCTCTAGTCGGATGCTATAAAAGTGATGCCCTAATTATATGGATTTTTTGCAGACACAACATTTGACAAGAGAGCAATCTATAGGTCATGTGAACAAGAGCTGCTCCCATGTCCCATGTTCTACAGTAAGAACGTCCACAAAAATCCCTTCCAACCACTTGAAAAATTCTATATTTGCGTAGCCTGACTTACTACCTCAATCATTACTATCATTAGGTTATATCGTGATTTAATAAATTCTCCAGGTTAAATTGCAGGAACGCAGCTCCGCTGCGTTTCCTTCAACGCCACCATATCCGGTCGTACCTCCCTTTGTTCAGATTCCCTTGTTATTAGTACAATTATGCTAATATAAAAGTAATAAATTATATAATTATTTATAAAGTATAAAATGATATAATTGAATATAATAGCAAATTAGCTATTTCTAATATGTGGGTTGTGTGAATAAAGCACATTGTT